>BSBK01015339.1:0-32389 GCA_027943335.1 Chamaecyparis obtusa
TGTGATAGACGGTCAGTAGGTCTTTGACTTCGGTGGGTGGCTGGCGTTCGACAAAGGTAACATGGGCCCCGTAGATTCAAAATCTATGGTGGTCGCATATTCGCATAGGATCTTTTGATCCCATGCGATCATGTGACCACCATCGGATTCTATACTATTTTTGATGGGGTTTTTCATGTGTCCAGCCATGTGGTCAGCTCCTATTGGGCCATGTGGCAAAAGGTTTGACAGGTGGCAGACCTTGTGGGCCAGGCATCTATGTGGAAAGCGGAAAGCAAATTTTTTAAAAGGTTATCGCATGATCGCATGAAGCCTTTCAGGCTCATGCAATCATGCGACTGTTGACCTTTTCAAAAAGAGGTGCAACCTTTTTGTGGGGCTGGACTTTGTTGGCGGATGTTTAGCGGAGGCCATTCTTTTCCCTCTTTTCTTGGTGGTGTCCGTAAAGGTTTCTTTGTTCGCTGAGCTGGTGGATATGATTTAGCAAGGCCTCCAGACTTGGCAAGCTTTGCGCGGTTGCGTAGTTGGAGGTGGGCATGGTTCTATGTTCGGTGGGGTAATCTTGCAATGAAAAGAAGAATATTCTTTCTATCTAGTGATCACAAGACTTCCTTTAGTCAGGTAATCTCCTGACGGAAGGGAATATGCCAAAAGTCTTACGAGACTCAGCGACTGCCGTCGGATAAAGCAAGGATCAATGATTTTCACATGGTCGCTAAGAGGAGCCCAAGGTTAAGAAAAGATAATGTGACTTGGCGACTAGAGGAGAAGGTGACTTGAGGTGAACCAAGGTTAGATTTGTAGTGCGATCTTGCAGGCCCGAGGTGTCTTGTGCGATAAATTTAAAAAATCTTGTCGCATGATCGCATGAAGCCTTTCGGCCTCATGCGATCATGTGGCCATTGCTTTGTCAAGCAGAGGTAGATTATAAAAGACTTATCACATGATCACATGAAGCCTTTTTGGCTCATGCGATCATGCAACTGATGACCTTTTCATAGGGATGCTGAGGTGGCTTTCCTTGCAGGTCCAGGTGTCTTGCATGGCTAAGTGGCAGTTTCAAAGGGGTTGTCACATGATCGCATGAAGCCTTTTTGGCCCATGTGATCATGCGACCGATGATATTTTAAGCGGAGTGGCCTATTTTTTTATGGGCTTTCTTCTGAAGACATTTGCAAGTGCGAGTAGCTGAAGAAATTGATGATCAGTGAAGATTGACGGTTGCAGTTAAAGAATGTGAAAAGATTTTTAGGGTGTCATTTTGAGTCCTTTCCAGTATGGGATTAGATTTTGTACATTCATGGCTCAGTGGGCTTGCAGAGAGGTAGATGGATGAGGTTTTTTGTCTATAGATTGATCAGTTCAGGCATGGACACGCAAAGAAATATCTAATCAGTTGAGATATTTTCATGAACATTTATGATCAGAAGGGACCAATTTTAGGGATGATTATTATAATGCATATCTATGTAGCCCTAATTCAGAGATATTTTGATTCCTGCGTGCGTGCAGGGGATGTATATATTCTTTTTTTGGAGCCTGTAGTGCTCAGAATTCACATTTTGGTAAAAAAAAGAAGTTTCTTTTCTTGGAGAACTATCTGTAGCATTTCTTCATGCTCTCTAGTTTTCCACATCCTATAAATTATCATTGATGAATTCAAATATTACAAGGCATTCTGTGACACTCTTGTTGTCCTCATGCCCTTCTTGTCTGAGTTTGTCTCTTATTGGATTGAAGTTTGTGAATGTTGTCAATAGAAATTGGGGTTCTTGGTCCCTCTCATTTTCTGTAATTTTGTGTGTTACTGTGTTTGATCTAATTTAGATGTTTTGCAGGTATGCTACAGCCCCTAACAGTCTTGTCTCATTCCTACACCTAGTTGCAGAGGAGGATGTTTGTTTGCAGGTCATAGATTGAGTTTTCTATTCAAGCCTTCCTATGAAATACTTATGCAAACCTATCTAGTGAGTGGTGACTTATTAGACCCAATTCCTCCATTCGTATCATTCCTCTATACTGAGATCCAAACCCTAGTTTCGGTGCATCACCTAGTAGGTAGATTTGCTTTCAGTCATTTCCATTTCATGCATTCCTTCTATCCCTTTCCCCTCAAAGTTTACATTTCCTGTCTAAGAGCAAATCTGGGTGACTATCCAAGAGGAACCAACCTAGAATCTAGAGGTCTCATCTCGATTAGTAAAAGGTCCCACAACCTTGAGATGATTCCCATGTTATACTGGATTATCAAGACCAAGAGAGCTTGAGATTAGAGGCGCAAATTCAGTGTATAACAATACCATAATCCATTCTCCTTGTATCAAATCTTCTAATTCAACCTTTCTTTATTAACTTTATTTTGATAGAACATGTCCTACATTGTATTTGTAAACTTCCATTTCTACATCATCCCCCATATACCACTATATTGAGATGGAAAACATATATTTTCATAGTTGTCTTCAATATGGTAGATATTACCAACAATCCTGAAACCTTTTGCAATTGTTTTCCCAATTTGTTTCTTTCTAATAATACAACCATTAATTTTGAACATAGCTTCATAAATATTATTACACATATAAATAATGATTAACAAATTATGTTTCAAACTTTTAACATAGTAAAAATCATCAATTCTATGCTTACCATCAATTGAAATGGTTCCTATGCCTTTGATTTGAGCACTTTCTTCCCTAGAAAATCTCTTTGCCCTGTATTCTTCAAATTTGATAAATCTTATTTTATTTCCTATCACATGATTTGAGAAACCAGAACCTATGACCCATGCATTTGAAACAACTTTAGCATGCAATGCAACTTGTTCCATTCTTTGTGAGATAGCTAAAAACAATAATTTTTTGATAGTTTCATTAGTATCTTCTCCCTTAGAAAAACATTCTTCCATGGAACACAAGCTCTTTTTACCCCTACCTTTGAAATTAAACTTATTTCTAAAATATTCTTTCATTTGATTTCTCATTTTATCTTCATCTTCTAAATCACTACGATAATATTTATACTTGCAATCACTAGCAAAATATTCTATCCTTATATAATTAAAACATTTAAGAGGTAACTTATTTTAATATCTTATGGTACCTTTCTTGAATCTTCTTGAAAGATAATCTTTTTCATCCCCTGATATATTCCATGACTCTATCTTAGCATCTTCAATATCTCTGAAAGTAGTTTCTATCTTTTTCTTTCAACTTCTACGAGCTTAAATCTTGAAAGTGACCCAATGAGCCGATCAATGGTATATTAACTTAGATAATTTCTCTCCCTTATTGAGCATGCCATTAGTATAAAATCCTTTTGTAGGGTCAATAATATCTTGAGAATAACATCAGTATCTTCAAGATGTTCACCAACAACTTTGATTCGATCAGCCACATTAGTAACCCTGTAGATGTATGTCTCAACACTCTCATCTTCTATTTTTTCCAGGACTTCATACTTCTATTTGGGATTCATTAATATTTCTCACCTTGGCTTCACATCTCCTTCATATACTAATATTATCTTTTCCTATATTTCTTGTACACTTCTCAAGCCTTTCACTTTTCCAAAGGCTGTATCACATAAGCTACTAAAAAGAACTACCCTAGTTTTTACATTTGCTTCCTTTGTCTATCTTCTTTGATGGTTAGAGACATTCCAAAAGGAGGATAAAAACTAGACTTAATTACCTCCCAAACACAATTCTAAAATTTTTCAAGATAAGCTTCCAACTTGTCCTTCTAGTAAGGAAAATTAGTGTCATCAAATATTGGTGCCTAAAAGTGTAACTTTTGTACCATCCTATATCTTCCTCAAGTGGTTAAGCTTCTTTTGAGGAATCTTTCTCTAATACTAATTGATGAAAACACTTTGTATGCTAAGAGGGGGGGGGGGGGGGGGGGGGGGGGTGGGGTGGGTGGGGTGAATCAACATAAAACTAAAAACACTAACAACTAAATCTTGTTACCACCACAAGAAATAATGTTCAAGAAAGAATTAAACCGGTAATACAAGGAAACCAAGATTTTATGCATGGAAAATAAAAGTTGGGAAAAACCATAGAGATAACTTGCTCACAAAGATGATTCAATAAGGTATATGATTTGATTACAAAATATTAAGAGCTCACTTCTCTGGAAAACCAATTAGAGGCTCACTATGTATACAACAATAAATGTGAATAATGAAGAAGGATCATTGCCTTACAATATAAATAGGAGCTCACCGCTCTAGAATCACATAAAACTTCTCATTTCCAAAGTAGAAAGATACAAAAAAAACTCAAGTACTCAAGAATCATTGTCTCAAAGTACTTATCATCCTTCAAAGTAGACATGAAATATTCTCCACTAAATGCAACTTATCTGCACAATTCTATTTTCACTAGAAAAAAACTTATTACTATCTTTTCTTCTCTAGAATTGTCACTGTATTTTGCTAAAATTTGAATGGTTTCATACACTAAGCTTTCTTTACACCTTGCATTAGTTTTTCCAAGACACCAACTGTCCTTATATACACGATAGATCATTAGAGATTACAATAAGGTCATCCAAATAAAAATTAATATTACAAAGAGGTTTTATGTCGATCAAGGAAAAAAGAGGATCATTATCAAAAGCACATGAACCAAGGACCCAAATGGATAAGTGATAAATATTACATACATAGGTCCCATATATAATGAACCCATATGGATAAGATATAAGCATTAATTATAAGACCCATACCTAAATAAAATATTTCAAAAATTAATAAATATATCACCTAGATCTAAAATTGAAATCACAATCCATCCCAAGAGAAAGATGGACCAAGAACATGCTACACATGTCCCATTTCTAGATCCATAATCACTAGAACATCAACCAAGGATAAATCAAACACATAGAAGTAAACTACTAACTACCAATGATAAAAAAAACTTCCACATATTATGGTGAGATCTATACACCACATCAAAAGCCATGTAAACATGCCAGATCAAATGCCATGTAAACATGCCATGATAGAAGTTTCCACAACAAGTTTCTAATTCAAAGGATAATACAGTCTCTAGAACACTAGGAATATATACTTGATAACTAGAGAATGACACAACCAAGACCAAGTCTTAAATTCATCTGAATGAGTAGTAGCACAACATCAATTCTGATTTATGGAAGAGAACAACACCATAAAGACAAGTAAGTGATATTGTAAGCATATCAACTAGAGTACAACATAGTTCTACAAAATATATCTAGACTAGGCAAACATCCAAAAATAAGAATATAATACAAGAGCGCTCTAGAATACTATTTGCACAGGAACACAAGAAAAATTCCCATCTTCCATTGTTCTAATATCATACATGAAACATTCCTATCTTCCACTATTACGAGACCATATATGATACATATTTGTCTTCCATTGTTCCATTTTTTACTCCTACCATATTAAAGGTTTAGCATATATATCCCATCATCTGTACCATAAATCTTGAGGGAAGATCATGAAGCTCATTCAAAACATGTAAAACACAATTTTTGACATTAATAAAAACACATGATGATAAAAAATTATTTCCAACAATGATTTAGTGTTGCAAGTGACTACAGAGGGCTAAAACAACTATAACATGTCAAATCTAATTGCCTCTTCAAGTTATAATTGCAATAAAGTAGTAGAGGAATTAATCAGTAGATTCATAAGCATAAGAAATCAAGTATAGAGTTTCAATGAGCATATAATTATTATAGAGAATAGAAGAGTGTATATTGGTGTATAGAGAATAAATTTTTGTACATGAGCTAATAATTATTACAATTCAATCTATTAAAAAAATGCATGTTATTTGATTCAAACCAATGTTGTTATCATTAAGTCACACATTTTATGATTCCTTGGTTCACAAAGTACCCCTCTGGTCTGCACTTTGGTATTCAAATTACAAGACTCTTTTTTGATTACTAATGAATTATTTTTTATTCTATTGAATAAATAATATAAAGCTTTGAAGTTAAATTTCTAAATTTATAATTAAAAAAATTTAGAGTGAAATAAGAAAGTGATCTTTTTAGAGAAAAAATATAATAAAAAATAAATTTCAAAATTTTAAGGGTTTATAGTAGAAATATATTCTTTTTATATTAATCAACAATGAAAAAAGGGTGCAAGCCATTACAAAATCACTACCTAAAAGCATAAAGTCTAACAATGCATTAACAATAGAGAGAACCTAGAGAAAAGTCACTAGTAAACCACCACCAATAAAGTGGTGAAACACCATATATACAACTAGAAATCCAATGAATCACCAATAATATTAGTAATTAAGTCCTGCTCCTAGAACAACCAACACAACTTAAAAGCATATTAAGTAAAGTGTTCTTCCTGGGCCTAGGCTTAAAGAAAAACTCAAAAATAATAGTATTTAGGAAACTTCACAAGGGAAACAAAAATGAAATATTGACTAAAGTTAAACATTGCAGGGAGATTTGATGTCACATCTTGACTGGTACAAAACATGGCTCCAGTCATCCATAAGAAACATGAACAAATCCTTGTAGTTTCCTTCTTCTCTAGGATTTTCTCCAATGATTTTATGTTGTAGTAGATAGATGGAGGTAGTAGAGATGTGCATGACCCACAAACTAAATCTGGAAATAATTCCCATCTTTCTTTCCATCTCCAACAATTTAGTTTTCAATTTTTTCACCTCACTCTTCAGAATGACCAATTCTTGTATGATTTTCACACAACCTTCACAACTCAATTTAGGATTAGAAGGGTTGATATTCCCTTCCACATGCAACATTTCCCTAGTAAGATCAATAGGGCCCCCTTTCGTACTCTTTGAGACATGGCTGTAGATGGGTGATAGACTTATTAGAGCTACTAAGATATTATCTTCAACATCAACACCTTTAAATTCCTTTCCTTTCATTTCCTCCTCTTTAAGACTTCCTTCCTCCTGATTAGTACTCTCATCCTTTGAGCCATAATCAACCAATATGTTTTTTCCTTTCCTTTCTATCTTGGAAGCCAATTTTTTATATCTATGTGGGTTACTGTGTTCCTCCTCTACATCGTCCTCCTCCTCACTGGCCACCTCATGAATAGAAGGTTTAATTTTCTTGTTGGGGAGGGGGGGGTGATTTTTTTTTAATAAATTTTGGTGGTTGACTTGTTCCCTTTACCTTTGGGTCCACTAGTACCAATGGTGGAAACATTAGAACTAAACACCTTATAATTAGCACAATAAGAGGAAATTTTAAGGGCTCTCAGGTGCCAAATGCATTTTTTCTTACTAGGACCTGGTGTGTCGATGATATTAGTAGGAGGGGGAGACTATAAAATAGGGGCTTCTTAAAAAACTATAGGTCTAGGGAGATAGAAGGCCATATAAAAATGGTAGAGCCTAAAAATGAGACCCTGATGCAATAGGAAATGTTTCTTACCTTGTGTTCGCACACTCTTTAACATCCAAAATAGAGCTTTCAAGAGAATTCAACTGTATCATCTTAAAATAGAAGCACTTCCATGATAAGAGCATTTAGCCCTCTGGGTAGGTGGTTTGGGGTCATGTTAAGCACCTTGATTGGGTCTTTGCATGTATTTGGCTTTTCTCCCCGCTTTCCACTTCTTTTCTTCTTCATTCTAGGTGAAATTAGGGTTAGGATCTTAAGGATTCTCTTGAATTTCCCTCTTTCATAGCTCTATTTCTAGGTAGGATTTAGAAATGGATCCTCCTAGCCTTCATCATGATAATCATAGGATTTTATGTCTATTATTGACATTCTATCCTATTCTGGCATCAGTTCTAGGTTTCTGGGCATCCCTGGGACCTCCTGACTTGGTTCTGAGTCAACCTAGGACCAGGGTCAGGGTTGAGTTAGAACCTAACTAGGTCAGGGTCAAGGTCGACCTTGACTAGGTCAAGGTCAATCTCAACTTTGACCCCTTCTTTCAAAATTCCAATTTCCAAAATTTTCGGGCTTCGGGCTTTCGGGAGATTTATTTTCCCATTTTCGAGTCGACCATTTCGGGTTTTAGGATGGTAAATCCTTTAATTGAATTTAATCTAGGTATATTTTCTAAAGGTGAGGACCTAATTGGGATTTAATTCTCCAAGGTGGACCATCTAGAGGAGTGTGCCCTAGATCACTATAAAAGGAGGCCTTTCTCTCTCATTTTCACATCAAGTTTTTCACATCTCATCCACAATCAAGCAATTTCTCTCAAGCTCTCAGGTGCAAGCAAGTCTTCAAGCATTCAAGTGTTCAAGCATCCATTCATCAAGGAGATCCATTGTTAGCTATTGAAGGATTCAATCTCTTTGGAGCCCCCTTTGATGATCCATCCTTCTCCATTCATTCAAGCCTTCTCATATGCAAAGATCAAGTCAAGATTGGTGTTGAAGATCAAATACCATTGATTGGAGACATCCTACATCCATTGAAGCATTCCTACTTGTGGATTTGAGGATTTGAATCCTCTACAAGGACTTCAACATAAGCAAGGTGATTTTTTCCAATTATTTTGTTTATGCATACTACATTTCAATTCAATTTCAAGGTTAATTCCTAAATTGGGGTTTGACCAAGGCAAACCCCCCATAACAAAACCCCCATTTTCTTGCAGGTATAGGTGCGGAATTTCAGATCTGAGAGCGAATTTGGATACCCTTTTCAACAAACTTCCAAGATTTGCAAACATAATTTGAATTAGACTTCAAATAAAGAATGTGGTATTTGACCTTTTATGAGGGTCAAACCCGAGCTGAGCCATCTTGATGAAAGATTTCTAGGTTTTCTCTGTCTCAACATTTCCAGTCCAGGACAGGTTTCAGATTTTCCCTAAAGTGTACATAGACATCAAAATTCAACATTTTCTAGATCTGTCCTAATTTGAGTTTAGTATTTATTATTTCAGATTTCCAAATATAATCCTCCTCCATATATGGAAATATTGGATTTACTCTCTTTCTCTACTCTTTTCCATAAATTGATTCGATTGTGCATTAACCTTTTTGGTTGATCAAATCGGATCTCTTCTTTGGGAAATTTGGGTTTTGAGAATAGATCTCATATTTTCCCCTTTACATTTGAATAGAGGTGAATCCATTTTACATCTATTCATTTTGGTGAACTCGACATACTTACTCTCTTTTCTTTTGTGGAATTCGATGCCTTATTGTGCTTTCCTTTTATCTTGTTAGTATTAGATTTTTCCTTTGTGATTAATCTTACATGCTAATTAGACTTCATATTCATGCTTTATGTGTTCTTAGTTTAGTTCATTTGCATTACATTGGTTTATGAGCTTTACTACCACTAGTCCTACTTATAACATTCCGGTTAGAAGAAGTCGTAGACTCATGGGTGCCTTTGAACCTGAATCTTCTTCTCCTTTCCTTAGGATCCTAGATGATAACTTGATTCTTCATGATTCCAATCCTCCTATGGAGCAAAACTCTTCTTACTCATCTCATGATGAGGATGATGCTTTAAGAGTTCCTCCTAAATAGGTCCACAAACTTTCCACTGAACTTGATAAAATGGGTAATTGGCTTCTTCAAGAAAACCATAATCAAGATTCCATTCAAGCTATAAAGGCTCTTAAGAAAGTTCTCCATGATAGTGATCAAGGTATTAACCTCTTGTGTGGTATTACTTATCTTGTGCATTCAAATGTTAAACCTTTAGCTCAAGAAGCTCAAGATTTAGGGTAAACTCCTCCTATCACTAGTATTGAACCTCCTTCTAATCCTTTACCTAGTATTCCTATCTATACTCCTTCTTTGGTGACTATGATGGTTCCCTCTATTCCTATGAGTGTTCCTCATGTATCCCTTCCTACATCACAACCTTCATATCATAATGTTCCTTTTACTTATTCCAATCCACTTCCAACTGTAGTTCCTAGTGTTCTTCCAGTTGTGTCCTCTATTCCTGCAACTTCTTACACTTTACCTAGTGTGTCTAATGTTGCTACTCCTCCTATTTCCTCTAATGATTCAACCATCATCAGTTTGGCTCAAACCGTATCATCCTTACAAAAACTTGCTTCCTTAACTCAAAATAAGTTTAGTATTCCTACATGTGGCATGGGAAGTCCCTTGTCTCGGGATATTATTCGTACTCCTGTTCCTTAGCAAGGTGAGATGCCTCATTTTGAGAATTATAATAGAAAAGGAGATCATGTTCATCATGTTAAAACATTCCAAATCCTTTGTAGTGATTATGCTCATGACCATAGGATTTTAGCCAAATTGTTTACTAGAACCTTTCATGACAAGGCCTTACAATGGTATTGTTCCTTGCCTCCTTATTCCATTGATTCTTTTCCACAACTTGCTAATGCCTTTATTCAACAATTTCAAAATAATATTGGCTCGCAAGTGTCATTGACTAATTGAATGCATTGTAAACAAAGTGCTAAAGAAAAATTGACTGAATTCATTGGTAGATTTAAGCATTTGCATGCTCAGATTTCCTATCCCATTCTTGATATTGATATTCAACGTATGTTTATTTCAAATTTGCAAAAGGATATTAGAGATAAGATTCTGCTTACTCAATTTACCTCTTTTCAACAACTTTGTGCTGTAATACCCCAAAATTGGCACCTATTTAATTTCATCAATTTTGGTGCATTATCTCAATTTTACATCACCAAATTCCTAGTTCCCTAGGTAATTTTCTCTCTCCTACCTGACTTAATTTGACTTGATGTCAATTGCAAAGACCATAAATTGCAATAATCAAATATTAATATTAATTCCTAAAGTCCTTGACTTTAATTAGCTAAATTACCTCTATGATAATTTAATTTAGTTCTAAAGTCCTAAGCACTTTGAATTAAATTAAAATCTACCCCTTTGGCTAATTACCCTTAAAAAGGAATTAATAATTGCTTGTTATTTGAATGGACACCTTTTCTTGAATTAATAATTTGAGATATTTGAAAGGTCCTCATGTGGCATTTTCCATTATTTTAATAAAGTAATTCATGCTTATTTGTCCCAAAAGGGATATGAAGGGTCAGGAGTTTCAAATCAAGAAACTCTTCCTCCTCCTCTTGGCTCTTCTATTTATTTGGGCTCTTTTTCTTCATTAGGGAGAGCAATTTTTGAGAGCATCTACACTATAGGCATTTTTTAGTCTCATTTGATTCATTGTTTTCAAAGCTTTTTATTGCATTTATTAGATTAATATCTCATTATTAGTATAATCTTTGCATCACATTTTAGACTAAATTTGCTTACTTGTTCTTAGTCTAATATCATCTTTATTTCAAAATCAAATAAAAATCTGCATTTTATATTTCTTTCAAAGTTTTCTAGATTAATTGCATTCATTCTTAGCTTAGTTTCATCTTGCTCATCTTTATTGCTTCTTGGAAATCCTCCATTGTTGAATTGGTCTCTCGGCTGTTGGCTCTCATTCTGAGAGTATTCAAACACCCCATTCACATAGGAGGCAACAGGTCACCTCACCATGGAATTTGGATTGAGTTCTTCATACTCTCTCTCAAATTCTATCAAGTGAATAATGACCATGTTGTGTTGTGCCTGATTTAGAGGTCACATTCAGTCACATACATTTTGGCACCCACTGAGTTCTATGATGCTAAGCTAAAAGAAATAGAAAAGACCCTAAAGATAAAAGATATTGGCATGGGGGAATATCAAATTGAATCTATCTTGTCTTCAACATCTCTCCCTCCATCTCCACATTCTCGTGAGGAACCTTCTGAAGATAGATTTGGTATTGGCTATCAGAGCTATGAGCTTGACCAACCTAGCTATAGCTGTCACTCACGCAAGGATTCAGATAATGAAGAAACACAAATTCAGCCTATGACACATGAAAGATCTTTGAATGTTCAAAATTCTGATTCAGACTACCAGAAAGAGTCTTATCTACCTTCTCAAGTGCTTCAGGAACATGATTTTGGTCCTCACCAGGAGGATTTTATACACTCTACTGAACAAATTTCTACTACTACAGCTACTACTGAATACATCATTGCCTCCAATCGCACACATACTGATTGGGAGCAACTGTTGGATGCTTCCCTTATCTTGGGTATGCCTCAAGGTATGCCTATTCTAGATTGTTCCACCACTTCTGCTATTGAATAGACTCCTACTACTGCCAACTCCAATGGCACACATACTGATTGGGAGCAACTGTTGGATGCTTCCCTTATCTTGGGTATGCCTCAAGGTATGCCTATTCTAGACTATTCTACCACTTCTACTATTGAACAAAATCCTACTACTACCAATTCCAATGATACACATACTGACTGGGAGAAACTATTGGATGCTTCTCTTCTCTTGGGTATGCCTCAAGATATGCATATTCTAGATTACTCTATTACTTCTACTACTGAACAAGATCCTACTGTTGAAAAAACACTTCCTATGTTAGATGACAACAATGAAGAAAGTCTACCTCCGACTATGTCTCTAGCTGAATGAGACTCCATATCAAATGCTACTACAGAAATACCAGTTGATGCTATGCACTTATATGCTAGTCTTAACAACTCAGAAAGAGGAGAAAGTTATGATCCTCCAGATCAAGCTATTGATGATGATCCTTTCCACCCTCCTGTGGAGATCATTCCTATGGCTCCTAGGCCATCTACTCCAAGCTACACTCCTATTGCTCCTGCAAATCATGGGTATGTAAGACCCCATTCTATTACAGCTTCATGGAATATTGGTAGATCCAGAATTGAAATGGTTCCTATTCGTGCACTCTTACCACCTGAAAGGGGACCTGACTCTTGGAATAGACCATCTTGGTTAGGCTCACATAATATTCCTCCAAACTTATCTAACTCTTCTAAGATGACTCACAATCGACAACGCTCTATGGAAGATTACTTTCTTGATCTATCTAATGCATTCATGAATGATGAGGATGATACTGATATATTTGCACTTGAGCCCATCCCATTGACTTTTCTTCCCCCTTCATCTCCCAGAAAAGTGGCTCGTCCACTTCCATCTCCATCTCTCCACCTAAACCAGTCATATAAGCCTCTTTCATCCATCATTCCCAAGTCTTTTGGAAGTAACTTGGATGTGCAACATAAAAATAAAAATAATATGAATCCACTTATATCTCAAGGTCACCATGTCCCATCTAATCGACATGTGACTACGAAGAAAGGAAAGAAACAAAGGTGTTCAAAAGACCACAAAGGTCCTCATAAAGAAGAAGACAATCAAAAGCCAGAAAAAAAAAAAAAAATGGATCTTGAAATCCATTCTATAGGCATTGTCATCAAAAGCACCTCAAAGTAAAGAAGAAAAAGTTCAAAAGCTATGTGGATTCCAAAAAAAGAAAAAATCAAAATTGTCATTCGAGCTTCCAAAATTCTCATGCTTCCCTCCATTTCATCACCCTTGCCTCTCATAATTTACCCTCTTCACTCCATCTTTCCTTTTCCCAAAGTGCGTATCAGTATCTCCTTATTGCTAATGACATGATTAAGAGAAATCCAGAATGTACTCCTCCTAAGCGTTTAGAGCGTGGGAAATATGACGAAGAGTTAAGGTGTGTTCATGAGGATATTTTTGGGTCTCACTTAAGTGGTCTTTCCTTGACTATGGATCTCTTGACTGTTGGACACTACTGGTTGGCTCTCCTGTTACTGCTACAACATCTGGTTCTGATTCTGCAACTTCTCAGCTGGCTACTACTACAAATGACTATGTTTCCAGAGATCACCACTGAAGGAGAGAAACTCAAAGAGCCCATCAACGCTCTTTATCTGAAGAAGTTCTACAACTGACATTCTCTATGTGCTCATGTACATACTTATTGATCCTGAAAAAATCCTAAAAATTGATATATTGCAAAAAATCCTAAAAATTGCAAAATTTCCTGAAATAATGATCATCTTAGTGAAAACTTGGCAAACAGGCGCTTTGATGTATCTATTATCCTGGTGAAAACCTGGTAAACAGGTGCCTTGATAATACAAAAAAAAATAGAAAATTTCAAAAATACAAAAAAAAATAGAAAAAATAAAAAATACAAAAAAATGAGATATTCAAAAAAATACAAAAAAAGCAAAAAAAGAGAAAAGTACAAAAAAATTGAAAAAGAGAAAAATGTGCCATTGATGAAAACCTGGTAAACAGGCGTCATGGTAGCAAAAATAGAATCTCTACCAAGATGGTGAAAACTTGGTAAACATGCACCTCTTGTTTTCCTGAAGTAACATCTCATCTCAGCGGTGCTTGGCTCTTAGTTTCCTGCTTTAGTTTCCTTCCTTTCCTGCTTTAGTTTGTTTTCCTGCTTTCTTGCTTTAGTTTGTTTCTTGCTTTGGTTTGCTAGCTCATGCACTTGTCTTTGAGTTTTCCTCGACTCTTCATGGATTGGAACTGGTTCACACTTGGGGGCACCTGCCTAGTCTAGGGGGCATTGTCCTATCGCTTTCAGAAACTCTTTTGAGCATTGGTCGCTAGTGGTTCCCACTATGCCTACCTACGGATACCTAGTTTTCATTCGATCTCTCTTCTTCAGGATTTCTCCCTTCTATCAATCACCAGTGATTCTCATTACGTCTCTCTACTGTCATTATCTCATTGAGACTTCGAACGTTATCTTTCTGAATCAACTTCAATCCGCTTGAACATGAACGTAAACTGAAACTAAAACTAAATGTGTGTTCCTTTGAGGCATGTTGAGCTTTGTTTTCTTTGAGTGCTTGTTTGTTTGCTTTGCCTTTTCTTTACTTTCTGCTTGTTGGTTTAGTTCCAATGATCCAAAGAATTCTACATAAGAGGGGTATCCATTTGTAAGAGCCTTCATCTCGTATTGGATGGCCATGCGTACCTCAACTCCTTTTATATGGATGCCTTGGTGACGTTGGTTCTTCTCCTTGTTTGTTTTGAGTGACTTCTTTTGCTACATTTGGAATTACTAACGCTCATCTTGCTAAGTGAATGTAGGGGTCACTACGAGCACTCTTTGGCAAAAGAAAGATCTCTCGCGTGTTTGGTGTGTTTGTTCACAAGAGACATTCAGTTTATTCTAGAAAATGTGCTTTGATGCTTATGTTAACTTGATAAATTAAAAGGAATAGGTGTTCAGGTCATTCTGGCTTCTTGTGCCTTAATGCTTACACCTCTACCGACAAATTTAAGACTTATGTCATATTCATATTCTCATGTTGGGGAGAATTGTATGGCATCTTGTGATTGTCCCATGCTTAAATGAACTCAATGATGATAAATACGATGAGTCCAATAGCCAAGTTCGGACGATTGCATTTGTTCATCCTAGGCCTGCATTTAGACTTGCATCTTTCATTCTAGGCTTGCATTTGGAGTGATTTCTTGTTGCTCTCTTGATTGCTTTCTTCTAGATCTGCTCATCAAAGGTTCTCATCTTTTGTCCTAGTCTCATCTTGGCTACATCCTTTTTCGGGATTGAAATCAAAATCTGACATCTCTAGCTAGCTCAAAATCATGTTTTAAATATTGGACTCCTCCTAGATCGGATGCTTGTGTAGTCAGCCTTCTGGTGTCATCTTCCTGCCAGATCCTCATCTTTGCATCATGTTGTCAAATCTTTTCTTCTTTTCATCAAGTCAACCCTAGTCAAATTTGGTCAACAAGACCTCTGCTTTGCTCTGATTTGCTTTTGTAGCTTCACGAATCTAGTCTAATTGCTTTTTCTCTGCAATCTCTTGTTATCAATCATCTTCTGACATGTCATCTTTCCATTTCACTCCTGAGGGGGTAGGATGATTACATCATTTGAATCTTGTCGAATCTATTCTTGAATCAGTCTGATTTGAATCATCAGTTCTCATTGCTAGGGGCATCTCGGTGCCTCGCATCTTGTTATCTTATCATCTATCTTTTAGGTATCTGAGCAATCTAACTTAGATCCTCAAGGGCCAAGCTTCGTTCTGGAGATGGTTCTTGAAATATTTTTAGGTATTGGGGAAATCTACCCCTAATTCTTGGGAGTCAAGCTTCATTCTGGAGATAGCTCTCAAAATCTCTTTTAGACCATTATCTGGGCAATCTAACCCAGGTCTCGGAGGACTAAGCTTTGTATTGGGGCAATCTAACCCTGATTTGGAGATAGTCCTAAATCTGCACCTTCATCAATTGGTATTGGGGCAATCTAACCCCGATTCCAGTTCTCTTCTGAGACCGTTGTCTTCGCAATCTAACTTAGACTTCATAAATTCTCATCATCTGTCACTTCAGACTATTCTTTGAATCAACGTGCTATTCGCACATCAATTCAAAGAGGGGCAAATGTAATACCCCAAAATTGGCACCTATTTAATTTCATCAATTTTGGTGCATTATCTCGATTTTACATCACCAAAGTCCTAGTTCCCTAGGCAATTTTCTCTCTCCTACCTGACTTAATTTGACTTGATGTCAATTGCAAAGACCATAAATTGCAATAATCAAATATTAATATTAATTCCTAAAGTCCTTGACTTTAATTAGCTAAATTACCTCTATGATAATTTAATTTAGTTCTAAAGTCCTAAGCACTTTGAATTAAATTAAAATCTACCCCTTTGGCTAATTACCCTTAAAAAGGAATTAATAATTGCTTGTTATTTGAATGGACACCTTTTCTTGAATTAATAATTTGAGATATTTGAAAGGTCCTCATGTGGCATTTTCCATTCTTTTAATAAAGTAATTCATGCTTATTTGTCCCAAAAGGGATATGAAGGGTCAGGAGTTTCGAATCAAGAAACTCTTCCTCCTCCTCTTGGCTCTTCTATTTATTTGGGCTCTTTTTCTTCATTAAGGAGAGCAATTTTTGAGAGCATCTACACTATAGGCATTTTTTAGTCTCATTTGATTCATTGTTTTCAAAGCTTTTTATTGCATTTATTAGATTAATATCTCATTATTAGTATAATCTTTGCATCACATTTTAGACTAAATTTTCTTACTTGTTCTTAGTCTAATATCATCTTTATTTCAAAATCAAATAAAAATCTGCATTTTATATTTCTTTCAAAGTTTTCTAGATTAATTGCATTCATTCTTAGCTTAGTTTCATCTTGCTCATCTTTATTGCTTCTTGGAAATCCTCCATTGTTGAATTGGTCTCTCAGCTATTGGCTCTCATTTTGAGAGTATTCAAACACCCCATTCACATAGGAGGCAACAGGTCACCTCACCATGGAATTTGGATTGAGTTCTTCATACTCTCTCTCAAATTCTATCAAGTGAATAATGACCATGTTGTGTTGTGCCTGATTTAGAGGTCACATTCAGTCACATACATGTGCAGCGCTTCATCATTATCAATTACAAGTGAGTCAATTTGAGAGCAACACTCCAATGGCTCCTGTTCCAGTTGATAAGAGTGATGCTACTCCTAATCCAAACAAATTTCAAAAATTTAATAATTATGTCAAGATAAACAAACAAGCGAATGCAGTTGCTGATCAGGTTGCTATTGCATCTCATAATGCCACTTCTACATCCACTGCTTTTTGATTAAATCGTACGTTTACTCCTCTTTCTGAAACTTTACATGCTATTATGAATAGGTTGTTAGCTGCTAATATGATTACTTTACCTCCTATTCAACCTCTTTTACCTACTATGATTGCATCTAAATATTTTGATCAAAATGCTTTTTGTCAATATCATCATCAGAATGATCATGATACTGAGAGATGTTATTCTTTAAAACATAAGGTTCAAGATCTTATTGATTCTAAGGTTTTATCTGTTGATAATTTGGATAGTAGTGGGAATCAATCTGTCTCTCCTCCTAATTAGAACCTTCAAATCTACATGAACCCTTTACCTACACATGATACTAATACTATTGCTCAACCATCTGCTATTGAAAGTGTGTATGATTCAAAGATGGATGATATCAATCATGTTGTTAATCAAGTGGAGCATATTGATAAGTCTATATCTTCACCTCAACCCTCACCTGAAGTTCAATCTCAACATCGACCAAAAATAAACCTAAAGTGAAACCTCAACCTAAACCTCGATAACAATTCAAGAATAAAAGACCTCGGGAACTTTTGATTACCTTTGATGACTCTAAGATTATTAAAGCTCCTAATGGTCTCCTTTACATTGCTGCTAGGATTGCTCAGATACCTACTCGTGGTTGTCTTATTGATCCTACCTCCTTAATCAATGTTATCACTGAAGAAAATATTTTTATGAAAAGATTACAATGTGACTTCTATGATACATCGGATGTGTGGATTCAAACTCTCAATGGTTTTCTTTATCCCTCATTTGGTTCTATTACCTTGCCGGTTGAACTTTTTGGAAAAATTGTGAACACTACCTTCGTTGTGGTTCCTACTTCTGATCAATTTCAAGTTAAGCTAGGTTTTCCTTGGTTGACTACTATACATGCTATTGCTTCACCTATCCATAAGTGTCTTAAGTTCATTCATGATGGTGAAGAGAAGATGATCAATCATAGTCTATATCAACCTTCTAGGCCTAGAGATTGTGCTGCTCTAGATTTCTTTTGGCCTTCCTTACCTAATTCATGTCCTCCTAGACCTGATAATATTTTTTGATCATATCAAGCTTATAAACATCATAAAATCCTTGAATTAAGTTTACCTCCTATGGATCTTAATCATGGTCTTTTACCTACACCTTTGATACCTCCTTTAACTATGGCTTCTAGTTCTGTTAATCAAGTTCCTCCTACTGAACCTATCAAAGATCCTATGATTGTTTCTCCTTTGGATAATAATTCTAAATAACCTATGAAGGATCCTATTATTGTTCCTCCTAGTTCTCAACCTATTTCAAATAAATCAAAATGTAACCGGTCTACTAATGAATGTCGTAAAAAGCATCGTGCTCATGCTAAAGCTAATCGTGCTCATGCTAAAGCTAAAAGATCTCTATCTTCTTCAGATAAACCTATGCATAATGTATTAGAAGATGTTGTTACTAATAATGATGTTCACATGCATGATTATGATGATTCTATTCATATCTTAGATCCTATTTTGATTAATTTGGATGAAGAAGATACTCTCGATGATACTGATGATGTTAATGATGAATATGAAACTATTGACATTGACACTGATTTACCTAATATGCTTTCATCACAATTAAGTCTTACACCTAGTGTCAAACATAGTGATTCTCAAGAGGATCCTTGTTTAGAACTGGCTATCATTCCTACTATATTGGATATAGTCCCTCTTGCGAGTTACCCACCTTCCCTAAATGATATACAATGAGATGGGGAGAGTAGGTGGCATGCTTGACCGACTTGTCCTTCATGGTAGATTTGTTGTGTGTTTTCCTACTGTACTGTGCTTCTCCCGTAATGTGATTACTAACTGTTGTTAGATTCTTTTACATGATCCTTGTTACTCAGTAGGTGCAAGGTGATAAAGGAATCGAAACTATTGTTCAAATTCTTCTATATGTATCTCTATTCTTCTATGCGTTGTTCAATGTTATGTCATAATTGTGCTATTGTTCATAAATGTTTCCTTGTATAATCTACTTGGATTCAATATATGGTAGCACTAATTATTTTTGGTCTCCATGTCATGGTCTGAAAAGATTCTCCTTTGTATATCTTATGTGATCTTTCCTCCTTTGTGATTGTAGTTCTACTTTCTTTGGGGAATGATGTCAATTCATTTGCAATAATATCATATATATATTATCTTATGATCATATTGACCCCATGGTAGGTAGATCCCTTCCATGTTCTCTGTATGTTTCTATGATATTTCCCTTGATTTGTCTTCGTCTAGGGGAAACTCGACGTGGAAACATAATCAGTGGAGTTGTTTATGTTTCCGTTAAAGCCATTGCTCCTATTAAAGTGTCAGGAATGACTTTAACGTGGGGGCATACACTTTGCTCACTTGTTGCACACACACACTTTTCAATACACACATATTTTTTAAGATACTTCTTTTGCCTTTTTGGATTAGTAACTAATCCTTAAAGCACAGATTTATATTTTAGGATCTCTTGATCCCTCTAGTTTCAAACACACATATATTGTGATCCCTTAAGGTCAGAAGTGTCCTTAAGACTGGATCTCTTTTGTTTTTATTTTTTATTCTTATGGAATATAATATTCCTAAGGATAAATCCTTGATGGGTTGACTAGTGAGTAGCCACATTCACTAGGCAGTTTAATTCCATCTTTCCAGTTGCACCATTTTCCTGTGTGGTTCACAATGGGACATAAGTTCTCATTGGGTGAGGTAATCACACCTTCTTTCTCTCTCTAGAGATGTCTCTCTTATTGTGATCTAGGAGTCAATGAAGACTTGAGTCCTTGGGGGCTTAGGGTTTCTCTTTGTCCTTTGGATTATGATAAGATTATCTTTTTTTAATTCTGATCTCCTTTACCAAGAGTTTGCATCGAGTCCATACTCTTGCTAAAGTGGGGGCTTAATGTATCATCTTAAAATGGAAACACTTCCATGATAAGAGCATTTGTCCCTCTAAGTAGGTGGTTTGGGGTCATGTTAAGTGCCTTGATTGGGTCTTTGCATGTATTTGGCTTTTCTCCCCGCTTTCCACTTCTTTTCTACTTCATTCTACGTGAAATTAGGGTTAGGATCTTAAGGATTCTCCTGAATTTCCCTCTTTCATAGCTCTATTTCTAGGTAGGATTTAGAAATGGATCCTCCTAGCCTTCATCACAATAATCATAGGATTTTGTCTATTACTGACATTCTATCCTGTTCTGGCATTAGTTCTAGGTTTCTGGGCATCCCCGGGACCTCCTGACTTTGTTCTGAGTCAAACTGGGACCAGGGTCAGGGTCGAATTAGAACCTGACTAGGTCAGGGTCAAGGTTGACCCTGACTAGGTTAGGGTTAATCTTAACTCTGACCCCTTCTTTCAAAATTCCAATTTCTAGAATTTCTAAGCTTCGGGCTTTTGGGAGATTTATTTTCCCGCTTCCCAGTCGGCCATTTCGGGTTTCGGGATGGTAAATCCTTCAATTGCATTTAATCTAGGTATATTTTCTAAAGGTTAGGACCTAATTGGGATTTAATTCTCCAAGGTGGACCATCTAGAGGAGTGTGTCCTAGATCACTATAAAAGGAGGCCTTCCTCTCTCATTTTCACATCAAGTTTTTCACATCTCATCCACAATCAAGCAATTTCTCTCAAGCTCTCAAGTGCAAGCAAGTCTTCAAGCATTCAAGTTTTCAAGCATCCATTCATCAAGGAGATCCATTGTTAGCTATTGAAGGATTCAATCTCTTTGGAGCCCCCTTTGATGATCCATCCTTCTCCATTCATTCAAGCCTTCTCATATGCAAAGATCAAGTCAAGATTGGTGTTGAAGATCAAATACCATTGATTGGAGACATCCTACATCCATTGAAGCATTCCTACTTGTGGATTTGAGGATTTGAATCCTCTACAAGGACTTCAACATAAGCAAGGTGATTTGTTCCAATTATTTTGTTTATGCATACTACATTTCAGTTCAATTTCAAGGTTAATTCCTAAACTGGGGTTTGACCAAGGCAAACCCCCCATACAACAAAACCCCCATTTTCTTGTAGGTATAGGTGTAGAATTTCAGATCTGAGATCGAATTTGGATACCCTTTTTGGTAAACTTCGAAGATCTGTGAACATAATTCAAATCAGACTTCAAATAAAGAATGTGGTATTTGACCTTTTATGAGGTTCAAACCCGAGTTGAGCCATCTTGAGGAAAGATTTTTGGGTTTTCTCTGTCTTGGCTTTTCTAGTCCAACATAGGTTTCATATTTTCCCAAAAGTGTACACAGACATCAGAATTCAACATTTTCCAGATCTGCCCTAATTTGAGGTTAGTATTTATTATTTCAGATTTCCAAATATAATCCTCCTCCATATAGGGAAATATTGGATTTACTCTCTTTCTCTACTCTTTTCCATAAATTGATTCGATTGTGCATTAACCTTTTTGGTTGATCAAATCAGATCTCTTCTTTGGGAAATTTGGGTTTTGAGAATAGATCTCATATTTCCCCCTTTACATTTGAATAGAGGTGAATCCATTTTACATCTATTCATCAACAAATAAAACAAAAAACATATAATTTCATGATTTCTAAAATGATTAAGGAGGGGCATATGGTAGTAATAGTAAACATTGAACCTCCTTTCAAGAGTGAAGTACCTCATAATCATGAGACATATGTAGTACCAAGGTGGAGGCAAATGTTCCCTTTCATAGACACCTTGCATCTTGACTGGAGCTTTATTTCCCTTGAAAAACCTATTAAGGCTGTTATTGTCCTCAAACCAATTGGTCTTTTTCTATTTTATTCCTTTAGTGGATATCTGAATAGCCTTGGCTATCACTTCCTCATTGATTTTGAAGGAGATACTCCTAAAAATGACTCTCCTATTATCTTTGGAATCGTAAAAATGGGTAGATAAATCCTCATCAACCCCATTAATGCATTCAAAATACTCAAAAACTCCCCTCCTTACAAATTTTTACAAATAGTGGGGTTATTTTTAAATTTGTCCAACTTACTAGGATTCAAATGGACACAACCCCCATCCATCTTTGTGGTAGAAAGGGGATAACCATAATATCTCACTCTATGGGAAATATTGCAACCCTTGATACCATTAATAAAAGTTTTCATTACAAAAAGGTATTTTAAAGGAAGAAAAAGGGTTTTACTGATGCAGTCAAGGATAGTGGATCTAATGAAGGACAGTCCAAACCTTGCAGCTAATAGAATTACATAGTAGATCACTCAACAATGCAACACCAAGTAATTGTTTAACACTGATTTTCATTAACATGCCCGTCTGTAAGGCCTTCTGGGTTAGGGCCAATTACAATCAAAAAACAATTCTGTAAGATCCACAACTAGATCTAATACAATCTCAAGTAGTTTAGCTCTGAAGACAATCAGAAGCTGATGGAAACCCTAAGGAAAATCTAAACTTGAGCTTGCAAGCCTCCAAGAAATCTCTTTGTTCCCAAGTATGCAAACCCCTAGCTCTGCTACAAAGGACTATTAGATTACAATCTGATCTGCAAGATCATCTAAGAACTTTTTCCCAACTTTGCCAACTTTAGCTTTCAGAACCTCAGATCTAACTCACCAAGCCTTCTCAGTCATGGACTTCTTTGATCTCCCTCCTACCCTAAACATCTACCCAAACATCCTATAAATACTAATCAACAGCCATAAGTCAGTTGGATGAAACCATTAACTCCCCAAAACAAATAATTAAATGTCATACAAGTCATCTGACAAATGTATACAAACATTTAATTCTACATGTTGGCCCAAGACAATGGCTACCAACAATTAATTCACCAAGTTGGCTCAACAAATCACATAGAACTCTAGTCGGTAAACCAGGACTACCAAGTGACAATAAAATTACCAAGCATGCTAGGCATCGCCGAGCACCAGTGTCAACCAAGCACCACAGGAATGACTGAGTAACACTTTCATCGAGTGCCAAAGACTACTGAGTTCCTTCAGTGATCGAGCTTCCTTCAATGACTGAGACCATCAGTCAAAGCTGTAACTAGTAAAACTGGCCAAAATATAAACACTCCATGTAGTTTCACCAAGGACACATAATGCCCTGCCTTAACCTTGGATGCCCCTACATTAGACACCCTAGGTTCCAAAAGATGTTCATATGTGAGAAGAACATCTTTTAGGATTCAACACATAAATCCTAAACTGGTTCTTCACATACAAGTCCACCTTTTCTGCTTGCAAATTCTTCCACTTTAGTTTCCTCTATCCCTTCAAGTCTTTTCTTGATAATGTACAGGTCAGTTCTCCATACTGATCATTCATTTTCTCTAGATCCACAATCTCAACTCGGCTACCAATACTCAGGCTTCTCCTACCGAGTGTTGTATCCATCAAAGACATTAGTGAAAACTTCCTGTCATTCTTCTCAACAATAAACACATTCTTTACATAGTCATAAATAGCTCTGCAATCATATTGCCAAGGTTTACTGGGCAATATATCACAACTATTCATCTTCACAATGCCACAAAGCACAAGATCCTTGTACTAGCTAATCTAAACATCAATGAAGCATTGTTCTCTAACTTCCAAAGCATGAACATCTTGTAACTAGCCAAGCCTATAAGGACAAGGATGTTTCATTCTACTCAAACCAAGTTTCTGAACTAGGTCCTTAGCAACAAGGTTATCAGTACTACCACTATCAACAATAACATCATAGAGTTTACCTTCAGTCTTGCATCAGGTCCTAAATAAGTTACTCCTTTGACAAGGTTCATCCTTTGTATCAAGTAATGTTTGATGAAGCAGCAAGTTCTTTGATTTAGGTTCATTCTAAATGTTCTCATTCATCACAGCAGTTCATCGGTCAACCTTCTTCTGTGTACACTCAAAAGAATGGTGTCCTTCCTCTCCATAGTTATAGCAAGTACCCTTAAAGATAACTCTATATGTCTTCTTCTTTGGTTCCACAAGTTTCTATTCATCTTTTGCATCAGTCAGTTTCACCTTCATCGAGTGATCAATCTTTTCTTTCCCTCAAGAGTTACTAGGCTGTTTCCTTTTCAACTTATCTTCTGCCTTCAGAGCATACTAATAAGCATCTTCAACATAATCAATCTTCAACATACCAATATCATCCTAAATATTGAATCTCAGACCATTCACATACCAAGCTACCTTTTCCTTACCAAGCTCTTGGTGTCCAGACTGAATAGTAAGTTTGTAGAACTCCTTGGTATAATCTTCAATAAACAAATCCTTCTATTTCAGATTCTGCAACTTCTTAAACAAGTCAAGCTCATAGTCAGCTGGTATGAAATTAGCTTTCAACTTAGTCACCATCAATCTCCACTGATTAATCTTTGTTTCACCTTCATCTTCTCGGTCTCTTTGTAGTTCCTTCCACCAAAGAGCAGCATGTCCTTTCAACTTTGTCTATGCTAATCTTACCCAAAGAGGATCTTCAATTTCTTCTAGCTCAAAGAAATCTTCAAGTTCACCAATCCAATCAATCAGATTGTCGGGTTTCAAAGTACTAGAGAAAGTAGAAACTTCCATTTGGTAATTACTAAACCAAGCAGTAGGTCTAGGCAATCAAGTAGTTCTATCTTCACTAGATCTATTTCTTCGGTCATCACCACTAGATCCAGTAGTCTCAAATTCTTTAGTAGTTTCTTCATAGCCATCCTTAGTACCAACATTTCAAGGTATGCTAGCAATAGTTCTCATGATCTCGGTGACCATATCATTCTTCATCAATTCCATCTTAGATCTAAAATTTGATTTCACCTTCTCTATGATCTGGGATTCAACAGTAACACAAAGATTTGAAATAACTCTAGGGTCCAATCTTCTCAGAGACATCCTTAAAGATAAGAGAAACCCTCTGCAACAAACCCTCACTAACCACCTTGTGATAATTTCCAAGTTGTAACAATTCAGATCTCAACCTGAAATCTTGCAAACAACTAGGGCACAATTTCACAAGTTTAGTGCTTTGGATCTACAATCCAAATTGCATACAATCTTGGTTCCAACAAGATCAAATTCACAAGATTAGCTTTGCTAGGTCAAGCTTCTTCTTCACAAGATCAACTTTCACTCTGATACCACTTGATGTAGTCAAGGATGGTGGATCCAATGAAGGATAGTCCAAACCTTGCAGCCAACAAAATTACACAGTGGATCACTCAACAATGCAACACCAAGTAATTGTTTAACATTGATTTTCATTAACATGCCTAGTTATAAGGCCTTTCGGGTTAGGGCCAATTACAATTAGAAAACAATTCTGCAAGATCCACAACTAGATCTAATACAATCTTAGCTAGTTCAGCTCTGAAGATAATCAGAAGTTGATGGAAACCCTAAGGCATATCTAAACTTGAGCTTGCAGAGCCTCCAAGAAATCTCCTTGTTCCCAAGTATGCAAACCCCTAGCTCTTCTACAAAGGACTATCAGATTACGATCTGATCTATAAGATCATCTAAGAACCTTTTTCCAACTTTGCCAACTTCAACTTTCAAAACCTCAGATCTGACTCACCAAGCCTTCTTAGTCATAAACTTCTCTGTTCTCCCTCCTGCCCTAAACATCTACCCAAACATCTTATAAATAGTGATCATCAGCTACAAGTCATCTTACAAATGTATACAAATATTTAATTTTGCATGTTGGCCCAAGACAATGGCTACCAACAATTAATTCACCAAGTCAGCTCAACAAATCACACAGAACTCGAGTCAGTAAACCAGAACTACCGAGTGATAGTAAAATTACCGAGCATGCTAGGCATCACCGAGAACTAGTGTCGACTGAGCACCGCAGGCATGAATGAGTAACACTTTCACCGAGCTCCAGAGACTACTGAGTTCCTTCAGTGACCAAGCTTCCTTCAATGACCGAGACTGTCGGTCAAGGCTGCAACTGAGTAAAACTGGCCAAAATATAAACACTCCATGCAGTTTCACCGAGGACACAGAATGCCCTACCTTAACCTTGGATGCCCCTACATCATTTACTGTCAAGTGGGATATAATCATTAAGCTGACATCCCCACAAAAAATGGCTCATGTAGGATACAACTTCACAAAAGAGAATGTATTTTCATCACAAGGTACAAGGAGTACACTCTTTTATTATAAAGACCATAATAAATATGCAAGTGGCTAGGTTGGATCAAAATTTAAGTCCAAGTCATCATATGAGGGAAATCTCTAAGGTTCATATAGATATCATGATTACCTAAAGGCCCCTCATACTAAATTAAACATCTAATATGAATTTTAATGTCACATCTAAGAAAAGTAAGTCCATGTCCCTAGGTCATCATACCACCTTACCACTTTCATATTTGAATTCAAAAAGACCCTATTAAATGAAATCTCCCGCTTACCACATTTTTAAAAGGGGTAGTGACAAAAAAACCCCCAATGCCATGAGGTACATATCCAAGGCCACCTAAACTAACGCATAATGTTACTCATCAATCATATTATAAATTGAACCCTGTCTACTTAGGAGAGTTTGGATTTCTATTGGGACGAAATCCTATTTCCTCCAACACCTAAGTCCTTCCAAATTGTATCTTTTGGTATCCAAATAGTTCACAATTAAATTCCATTCTCTTTAAACATGATTAATATCAAAGGAGTAGAGACCTAGAAGAATCCATTGTATATCTCCCACAATTCCATCAATTAACCAGTTGAGCCAAGAATACCCTTTAACAACATCAATAATGAGCTTTGAGTCACCTTCAGTGGATAAATATTTGACCCCAATTGAGAGTGTAATATTTAGTTCCCAAAGGAGGCCCATAGCTTCTACTTGATTATTTTTGTAGTTCACAAATTTTCCACTAAGCTACCACTAGATTCACATCATTTCTCTAACCAATCCCCCAGAAGTGGCCTTGTCGTGACTCTATTTTGTAGTCCTATCAAAGTTGAGCTTAAGGTAGCTTGGATTTGGGGGAATCCATTTGGTATTCCTCCTTTTCATCTCTTTTTATTTATCAACCTTCGCAAAGGTTTTAGGGAGGCCCCAATTTCTAGCTATTATGAAGTCAAGTTGCAAAGGGGGGAGGAAGGGCTAGGCCTAGAGAAGACAACCAGATTCTCTAAAAGAGATCTATGAAAGTTCCAAAAAACAACCTCAACTAAGTACTCTACATCTTGGAATATTTTGTGGTTTCTTTCTTTCCACATAGTCCAAGACATTTGGGGAGGAATCTGCATCCATAATTGCCTAATATTGGGGGTTAAAGGACACACCCCTCCAATTAAAAATAAGCTATTGAATCTCCCCATTCATAACCTACTCAATTTGAAGTAAGTGTAGAACCTTACCCTAAAGTTCATATGTGAATGGACAATGTATCAATGGGCAAGAGACAATTCCCTCACTGTTCTTATAGAGAGCACAATGGTTTGGAAACTAAAATCCACACTCGGAGATATTTTCTTGCATAAGGATCTTGTTGTACACGACTCTCTACTAGAAGAAATCAATTTTATGGATGAGTTGAGAGTTCAAGACTCACTTCCACATGTTAGTAACATTACCCTCATGTAGGAGGAGGTGATAGGAAATTTTCATAGTGAAATAGCCACTGGCATTTCAATTCCAGAAGAATCTATGCTCTGAAACATCATAATTCTTACTTGATAGAGCCATTTTTGAAAGTCCTTGGTTAGAGGGAAGAGGTATTTTTTATCCTAGTAGCACAGTGAGATATTATTCCATGCCATGGGCTCAGTTAAATAATTAGCCACCCAATCCCTAAAGACACACTTTATAGTTCCATAGAGGGCACTAAACATTGGGTGAGAGCAGAGGGGTGAGCCTCACAACCATGTATCATCCTAGAAGTGAATCAAATGACCATCCCTAATTTTCCATTTTAGTCCTAATTGTAATGTACTCTTGCATTTAAGAATGTTACTCTAGATCCTTGACCCACCGGGAAGACTTTGTACAATAAGGAAGTGATAAAACCTTTCATTATTCAAATATTTGGCAATCATAACTAGAAACATTTTTCATCAAATAAAAAAGTGTGGCTTTTAGTAACTAATTTAAGATGAAATATATGAAGAATGTAAATAAGTCAATAAATAATATTAAAATTTGAAATTGATTTAAAAAAGAAAATTATAATAAAAACATACCTTCACAATGAAAAAGAAGTCCAAGTATGGTTGTTAGAAATTAATTTAAGATACATATTTGAAGAAAAATAAATCAATACTAATATTAAATTTTGAGGTTAATTTTAAAAAATCATAATAGAATCATATTTAACAATAAAAAAAGAAGCTTTTTTAGAAAGAAAATATACTAAAGAAAGAAACTTTGGTTTTTTAAGAACAAGTTTTTATTTATTTTTAGTTTTATTTGTACAAATAAAATATTACATGTTAATGGGCCTCAATTGGTTAATCTAGCCTCTCAAGAGAATAATGAGGGCTTTACTTAGTGAACCTAGGTCATATCACACACATTTGTGGCATACTAAAGAAAACCCCTATTTTGAAAAAATATTGCTCCAAACTCCTTTTTTGTCACCCCCTTCCAATACCCACCCAATACCCCACACATCCATTTCCCTCTATAAACCCTCTTAATCCCCCCCCCCAAATATAGACAATATATTACCCTACATTTTGTCCATTTAAACCACATAATAGGGTACTTCCCCATCAATGAAGCCTTCGTGAGGAGCATAGAGTGGTCGAGTGGAATACATTTGAAGAGAGATGGATTAAAATGAATTTTGATAGGGCCTCAAAAGGCATTTTGGGACCATCTAGTCTAGATTTGTGACAAAGAACATTTTGGGGAGTATAGTGGCAATTGTCACCAACAAACTTTGAGAGGGGAAAAATAACAAAATTGAGGTGCATGTGGCATTGCAGGATGTTTACATGGAAAATAAATTACTACTGTGTGAATTTATATTTATAAGGTGATTCAATGATCATTATAAACTCTCTAATCAAATGAGTAACCCTGAATTTGAAAATTAATAAACATATTAAATGAATTTGCAATCTTCTAAAAATTTAAAAGAATTTAAAATATCACATGTGTTGAGATAAGGAAATGAGTTGGTGGACAAACTATCAAAGGTAGCAGTGGCACTTGATGCAAATCTAATAGTGGAATTATGGTAGGGTTTTAGATATTTATATTTTGAGGAATTTGATATGCCATACACCACTAATGGGAGGATGGTGCAACATGTACTAAGTCTGAGGTGATGGCCTCAAGTTGCATGAATTTTATGGGAAAATAAAATTCATTTCTCCAAAGTGATCCTTGAGTTAAGAAGGGAGTATTCAAGGTACCATGAGGTGGTGAAAGTAGTGAAGAATAATGAAACTTTACAGGGTTTGTAGGAAAGAAAATGGAGGTGGGTTTCACCCTACTCACACAGAAATAATAATTATCTTTCATTGGAGGATTTATGAGAAGCACTTGAGAAGCATTTTCCAAAATCGAGGAGCCTATTGTCTTACAAATCGTAGACATCTTGTTGGGTGAAGAATTTATGCAAATAGAGCATAAATATATGGTTAATGTGGATATTAAGTCCATTTTATTTTCTTGGATATTATAATTGGGTACAAAGGAGGAGGTGGAACAGGTGGTGAATGAATGCATAAGAAAGGAGTGGTTATATGTCATGAATCCTCTCTTGGATTTGACATTACTTGGTGAAGTTTCCTTACACACCATTGAGATTGGTTGTAAATTAGAGATGATGAGTCATCAACTTAACCATTCACCACTTTGAGTGTGCAGAGCAATAAAGAAAAGTAGAGAACCAAGGCCCAAATGGGTTGGAATGTGCTAAAGGAATTTCTTAGGGAGTTAAATAAATGATGCACATGACTAAGATTGTGACTAGGAAGAAGGAAATTAAGGTCTCAAAGTTTGAACCTAAATATTGGGTATGTGTAAGATCATGAGGGGCCAAAAAGTGGCAATGGGGAAAAATGCATTTTCTACCCAGCCAAACATGCCAAAATCCACTTTGAATTTTTGTAAGGGTAAAAACAAAATTAAATTTGGTTTTCTTATAATACCAAAGCAAAATGGATATCCATTTCCTTTAATGTCATTCACATGGCACCATCTTTTCCATAATGGATATCCATTTTTCTTTCCATAATGAATATGCATTTTGGTTTCCAAAATAGATATCTATCTCCTTTAGCCTAAAAAGAATACTTTAGTAAAATGGGCATAATTTTTTTTTCCTTATAACAAAATTGATTTCTTATGTGTTGAAAAGGTGATTAAGAGGCCTACAATTTGGATGAAGTAATTTTATTATATTATAAATAAAAAATTAATTATAGTTATTTAAAGTTGATACCTAATTTTAAAACTTTAAATACTCATAACTTTTGCATACAAAATCAATCCTTTTTATTTTAATTTTCCTCTAAAAGAATTGAAATATCTCAAAATTAGTAAATAACAAAACTTATTTATTTTCGTACTAATGAGACTAACAATTTTTCATAAATTATTATAGAAGGTTTCCTTGTTGTGTTTAATCCTTTTCACACTTTTGTCCAAGTTGACCTAAGAGAAAATGTTTCTCTATACCTCTCTTACCCTATCTCAATTTACTTAGTTATATATTTCTATCTTCCCCTCTCCTTTTATCTCTCTCCCTCTATCTCCCTCTACTTATTACTTATTTATCACTTGTCCCTATCACCTCCTTTCTTTCCCAATCTTGCCCCTTCTATCTCTATATCCCTATAGATATATCTTCATGTCTATATATATCTCATTATCTCTAACTCTCTCTTGTTCACTCTATCTTTCCCTCCACCTATTATAATCAATCAATTACTCTCTCTCTCTCTCTCTCTCTCTCTAGAGATAAATGTATAGAAGTAGAGAAATATAGAAAGAGGGAATAATGTGAAGAGAAAGAGATAAAGGGAGAGAAATATAAATATGGAGGGAGAAATAGGGTCTTATTCATGCTATATCTCCCTCCACCTATCCTAATCAATTGATTATTTTCTACCCATATCTATATATCTATCTTTCTCCCTATCAATATTTCTTTCTAAATATCTCTCTATAATTATATCTCTTCCTCTATACATGATCTCTCTCTCTCTCTCTCTCTATATATATATATATATATATATATATATATATAGATAATAAGGGAGAGGGATGAAGATAAGTAGAGAAATAAGTCCCTAATCCTACCTCCCTCTACCTCTACCTCTACTTTTAATCTATCTATTTATATCTCTCTCTAAAAAGGAGAGAGGATAGAGAGAGAGAGAGAGAGAGAAAAGATGGAGGTAGAGATAGATATGTATAGTAAAAAATCAATTTATTAGGGTAGGTGGAGGGAGAGATGGAATGAATAAGAGAGTATCTCTTTATATCTTTCACTCATACACCCAAATACCATATGTATCCCCCCCTATCTCTATCTCTCCATATTTATATGTCTCTCACTCTATATTATTCCCATCATTCCCTAATTATATATTTCTCTATTTCTCATATTTATCTCTCTCTCTAGAGAGAGAGAGAGAGAGAGAGGAAGAGATATATTTATAGAGACATATAGAAATACATATGGATAGGGAGAGAGATAAGATAGGGAGATGGTGAAAAGATAGATATGGATAGAAATAAATTGATTGATAAAGATAGATGGAGAGAGAGATGGAGTGAATATGAGAGAGTTGTTTATAATGAGATATAGATAAACATGAAGACAGATCTATATGGAGATATACATAAATGGGGAAAGAGTGAGAAAGGAAGGAGGTGATAGAGACACGTGACAAATAGGTATAGGGAGGGATATAAATAGAAGAGGATC
>BSBK01015340.1:2500-32587 GCA_027943335.1 Chamaecyparis obtusa
CCTGAGTAGAGGTAAGGATCTAGCCAAGACAACAAAATCAGTCATTTCTCCAAAGAACACCAGTAAACACAATAGATTCAATGATAGAAGAACCATTCACTGAAGTCACTAATAAAGCCTCTACGAAAAAGAGGAATATTATTGAGAGACAGTCTCTCTCTAATGATAGTAGAAATTTTAGAAAAGATATCTTGGAGTGGTTTTAACAGATTATATAATAATGCTAAATCATCTAAATGGATGTACATACATAGATAGAATGTGAGAGGTCTTGAGATGTCAGATAGAAAATATATGGCTAGAAATGGTTGCAATAACCTTAAATTGAAAGACATCACATGCTTGCAATAAATTAAGATTGTGGGGTTTCAAGCATACACCATTCTGAAATTTATATGGGATCAGTCTATAAGGTACTACTCTAATCACCTTAGAGGTAAAGGAGGCATTGCTATTATTGTCGGGCCACAATGAGCTGAGAAGGTTATCTCTAATGGGTCATCCCCTTGTCATAGAGCCATGTGGGTTATCTTTCAGCTTGATGACATCTTAATTGGAATTTGCAATATATATGCCCCCAATGACTACAAGGATGATGCAACCTTATGGGAATGATTGTCTAATGGTCTTCATAATGCACATTGGATATTTGTTGGGGATTTCAACATGGTGGAGAATAAATAGGACAAGAACGGGGGGAATATTCACTGCTGGAAAGGAAATGAATTGTTCTTCTAGTCTAACTTCAAGAGGAAACTTAGGATTGTCGACCCTTTAGCCCTTAAGAAAGGATCATTCTTTGATATTTGGTTCACATGGTGCAATAACCAATATGGGCATCATATATTTTACTGTCGTTTGGATAGGATCTATGTGGAAGATTCCATATTCACTATTGGAAAGTAAGATGGGCATGCCCCTGTTTGTGTCTCTCCTTCTTCTATGTCTGACCACCACCCAATTTATGCCAATGTCTGTGTGGACAATAATACAAGCAGTGGTTGTAGTAGAAAGAAAAAGGTAAGTTTGAAACTCAATACCTCGTTGCTTAATGATGAGGATAATGATGATGCTATCTGAATGGTAACTAGTCTTTGTAAACTTTGTAATCAAGGGTTGAGACCTAAAGATATGTGGACTATACTAGTGGAGTCATGAGGAAATTATATCAGATTATTGGTAAAAAAAGGCTATGGACATAACTAAGGAGGAACAAATACTTCAAAGCAATCTCAATATTACTGAGAATGAACTACAACTTAAGGGTTTTGACTCTCAGTTGGAGGAGAGACTAGTTTGGATCATAATGCCAACTTAGGAGCATCCAACAGTATAAGATAAAAGGTCATAAAACCAAAGGTAGGATGAATTGGATGAAGGAAGGTGAAAACGGTACTAATTACTTCTTTTAATATCATAAGAGCCAAGCATAAAAGAGAATTTATTAAGGGTATTCAGATTAGGGGTGAGCTATCTAATGATCTGAATTGTATTAAAGAAGCATTTTTTAGTTTTTACAAGGACCTCTTAACATCAGAATTGAATGAGGCCAACAAATCCAATCTTGATAAATGCCTCAAACTTATTCCTAAAAAGATCTCAAATAACGAGGTATGAAACTTGACATGCCTCTATCACTTGAGGAGATAGAGAATGCAATACTCTCTCTAGAAAATGATAAATCACATGGCCCTGATGGCTTCCTAGCTAAATTTTACAAACATAATCTAGATTGGATTGGTTCTGAACTTTTGGAATTATATGAAGATGCTTTCAACCAAGGGTCTTTAGGTGTTGACCTTAATAGAGGGGTCATTAAGCTCTTGCCTAAGGATAGTGATAAGACACAAGTCGAGAATTAGAGACCTATAACACTATTAAAATCTATCATGTAGATTGTGGCTAAAGTTCTGGCTAGGAGGATAGGAGGTCTTCTTAATGCATTTATATCACCAACTCAAACAAGCTTCATCAAAGGGAGATTCATTCTAGAAAATTTGATAACAAGTTGGGAAACAATGCACTGGGCTAAGAATGATGATCAAAATGCAATGATGGTTTTGTTAGACTTTGAGAAAGCCTATGAAAAAATTGAATGGCCCTTTGTTATGGGCATGCTACAAGATTTTGGTTTTCCTCCCTACTTCTACAAATGGACTAGTATTTTGCTTAAAGACTCTTCCACAGTCATTGAAGTGAATGGTGAGACTATTGATATTATTCATCTTTAGAGACCTATAAGATAGGGATGCCTAATTGCACCTACCCTATTTGTAATTATTATTGATGGTCTATTTTATATTCTTAGATCACCCCAATTAGGACCTCTAGTTAAAGGTATTCACTCTCCTAAATCAAGAAGTTCTTCTTAATGCTCAGTTTGCAGATGATACTTCTTTGTTTATTGAACTAGATGAAATAAATTTTGATAACATGAATAACATGCTTCAATTATTTTATTTGGTCTCTGTAGATAAAGTGGCTCCCCACAAATCTTCTATCATTGGATGGTCTCCCTCCTCCCTAGAGTGGATTGTGACTAAAGGGTGGCAGTGGTTGGGGCGAAATGATATTGTCAGGTATCTAGGAATCCCTTTTTGTATTGAACCGTCCCTCAAGGATATGTGGACATGGCTCTTCTCTAAAATTGAAAAGAAATACTTGAAGTGGAAAACACATCTTCTATCATTGGAAGGGAGAGTGCAAGTGGTTCAGAAAGTCTTATTTGCTCACCATATTCATTTATCCTCCACATGGATGTTTGCCAACTATGAAAATAATAGGTCGAAAAGGATTATGAGAGACTTATTATGGTCTGATGGGGTAGGAAACAAGAAGAGGCACTGTGTCAAATGGGAATGGTGTTGCTTACCTAAGAATAAGGGTGGCCTAGGCATTAAAGATCTGAAGGCACAGGGTATGACACTGGCAATCTAAATGGATCATTCAATCTCTATCAGGTGAGGAACTATGGAAGGTGTTGGTCAGAAATAACATATCTAGATTGGGTATTAAAAAAGGTAAAGGATGGTTCAATGTTCCTTTATGTGATAAGATGTTTGGGAAGTTGCAGTTATCCATATTTGGCTCCAGTGTTTTCTAGTCCACTTGGAAGGCATGGTCCCAGCTTAAAAAACTTACCCTACCCAGGGGACCCAGTGGTGGTCCCTCCTACATATTTTTTTTTGGATAGATCAATTTGGCGGGGAGTTGAAGCTAATATAAAGCCTCTTGCATTAACACAAAGATTCTCTATTAAAAATTGGTACAAATATGGCATCTCTCTTGTTAAGGATATTATGGTTGATAATCAACTTGGTATTGTGAAGAAACCTCTGATAAATATCATATTCCTAATACTCAGAAAAAAAAACATACTCTATTATTGCTAAAGTTGTGGGTAACTTCTTCCCTGGATAGACTATGAACACTAACTAGTTCTTACAATGGATAAAATGGAAAGATGGCACCAAATTTAGTAAGGTTTATACTAATCAGATCTATAATATGCTAAAGGAGGATTTCTCTATCTTTGACAGAGTGAACCATGGTAGGGGGTTGGGTTGTCCCGGTCTCTAGGTGGCAGTTTATCTTTAACTTTTTCTAGCACTCTCCCTATGAACCAAAAAAATCTTGTTTTAGATGGCTATTACTTTTGAGAAAACTTTGCTCTTGGAAACAGTTTGCCTCATGGATTAATTTGTCCTATTTTGTGTGGTGTGTGTTATGTTCCTGAATCTTTTGAGCATTTATTCTTTTATTGTGGTTATTCTCATGGTGTTTGGTCTAATTTTTTTGGGTCATCCATTGTTTGGAACAATAGACCTGGTCTATCATGGTGTGAAATCTTAGTTGGTTTTGTGGAATCCTTTGATTTAAAAACTAACACTTTTTGGTCTATGCTAACTGATGAGATTCTATGGTCTCTTTGGAAGGAAACAAAATAGAGAGATTTTTCAAACAAGGAGACATCTTACTGATTTTGGATGTAAACTCATACATTTTAATATCATGTCATAGGTGTTGTTGCTCTATAAATCTCCAAAGATATTTTTATGGTGCTAATACGGGAAGGTCAAATCTTGATCCACAAGGAGGACCTAGTTTGATGCCAATACTTTTCTATCCACAAAGATATTCTCAACCAAAGAGAACTTGATGATCTAAACCAATTCATCAAAGGATTATGCATTGAAGATAGGCATGTTGATACCAACAAAGTGACTCGTGATCAAATAGTACCTGGTCAGATGGTTATGGAAGGAAGGCATGCAATTACAATATGAATGGAAGGATACCTCTCTCATGAAAATGTTGACTCTCTTTTTTTGTATTAACAAGCTATATTCGAGTGTAGGTTTCTCTTTTTTGAGGATGTAGATGTAAAGGTTGATATTTTTTAGAATGTAAAGATATGATGTAATCAGATACTCTTTATATCAGTGATGTAACTAAGATCTTTAAACTATGTTAATACAAAAAAAATATTGTAGTGGTGGCCAACCATTATAAACAACTCATATATGAATTCTTGTTAATATTTATAGCTTTAGTTGTATGATAAAATAAGCATATACATAGCAAGACTACATATTGTTGATCATAATCAGCATGATTAATAATAATGATTGGTTTATATGTGTATTACACTCAGTAAGGATACATTATCGCATCTATATATACATAGCATGTATACTAGAGGATATATAGTGACCATATATACTAAAACATATATACTAGAACATATATACAAAGCATATATACTAGACCATATATAGTAGAACTATGTGAACTGCATTTAATAATAAATGATGTAGATCTAAAGTGTTAGATGATATAGATCATAAATGGTAGATGATATAGATCATATGTGTTGTCAAGGATAGAATGGAAAGATATTGTCTAAGGTATTGTCAAGGATAGAATGGAAAGATATTGTCTAAGGTATTGTCAAGGATAAATATTGTCAGGGATATTGTGGAGGATAGCATGGAAATGAGGATGGATAATAAAGACATCTAATAGATATTGCTGGATAGTATGATTAAATTCAGTATGTTTAATTTTATGCCACTGTTGTATGTGTATTTATTTAGTATCCATCCTCATTTTCATGTAGCTTATAATTGCATTTAATAGCTGGTGTAGGTGATGTCAGTCACACAACTCATGATGAGCATGGATGATGAGGTTCAAGTAAGCCAGGTATCTTCTTCCTCTAGAAGGTTATGTGGAGAAGAGAAATGGAATGAAAGTTCCTAGACTTTCTCCACGAGAAAGTTCATCTAGGAAGTAAAGGTGAAGGGGGCTTCAAAAAAGAAGTGTGGACCACCATTGAGAGGAGGTTCAATGCAAAGATGAACCTCAATCTATCAAAGGAAAATTTCAAGAATAAGATGAAAGCATGGAAGCAAGGTTTTAGAGTTATGAGAGAGTTGAGGAGTATGAGTGGTTTTTCATGGAATGAGAGTACCCAATATATGGATTCTGACAAGAGGTTATGGGATGGAGATTTTGAAGGTAACATGCTCTTTTGAATCTACCTATATAAGCAATATTTCCTTCTTATTAAGTTAGTAATTAAAGACATAGATCTAATTCATTAATTATGCCAACATTTAGAGAAAAGAATTAAAAAATGCCCAAGTGTATAAGAGATAACCCTTCCAATACTATAATGACCTAGCCTTAATTGTGGGTAATGACATAGCTAAAGGTACTGTAGCTACAACGACTCAAGAGCTAGAAGAAGGGCACCATATGGATGAGGGCCTCAACCTGGTTTGTGATGAGGAAATCCCTATCAGTACACCTCTTGAGACTACAACTGATTTGGATGTTGAATTTTATCATTCCAATCAATCTAGTGCAAGTGGTAGGCTAAACCCTTCAACATTGTTATCAAGGAGGGGAAAGAGGCAAAAGGCAAGCATGGATGGTTCATTGGATGTAATTTGTGAAACTGTAAAAAAAATGCAAGAGGAAATATGTTTGCCTCACGTTATCAAAGTGGATAAAACTGATTCAGATGATGTCTTAGATAGTGTGTATGAGGCCCTTAAAGGCATCCCTGATTCGAGTTGAGGCACTATGTTGAAGGCATATGACACCTTTATGGTTGAACCTAAAAGAGCCAAAGGATTCTTGAGAATGAATGAAGAGGAGAGAGTGGACTACATTGTAATGAAGTTTGGAGATCTCTAATTTCTTTTGTTTCAATTTAAGTCTTTTTATTTAAACATTGGAAAGGTTAGCCAAGATACTTGTTAAGTTGGCAAGGTTAGCCAAGGAACTTGTTATATTAGCAACATATAGTTGATATTGGTGTGACATTGTTTTGTTTTTGCCAAATTTACATATGGTTGGTCTAGTATATATGCTCTAGAATATATTGATTCTCTCTTCCCAAATCAACATTCGTGATTAACTCACTACTCCAACTTGTACATTTTTTGTAGATTGCTCAAACACCTACTTTTTTGCTCAACGTCATATATACATGTAGTCATGATGATATAGTTTTTACTATTATTTCATGCATTATAGATTGCATTCATGATTTACTTAAAAATGGATATAGTTGTTACTCCTTGTACAATTTGTGTAGATTTCTCCAACACCTACTTTTTTTGCTTGGAATCATATTACTGATCAATATAAATGGAATACACCAAGAGTACCACATGATGAAGATCAATTATACTGATAAATTACATTGTTCTATTGTAAAGTATCAAAATTTTACATTTTGAATTCTTCAAAACTGTTCAATAGTACTCATATGGCTACTCTACCCAAATTTTGTGTTTTTCATATTAGTTTTTATGGTTGTTTCATATACTATAGAGATGAACTGTTATGATACTAAGAAAGATAGGTAATTTACAATTTTGTATCCATATATAGAGAAGATGTAGTTTTTGAAATTATTATGCTAGATTAGAAACAAATTTTGTGCATTTCATATAGAGAGGTTTTACTTTTTGTAGCAATTTACAAAAACTACAACTTGGAGTAGTTTTTGAAAATACTACTCCCACTTGTATAGATTTTGTACATTGCTCCAACACCTACTTTTTTGCTTGGCATCATATTACTATTATAGTCAAAGCATGTGTTGTAATAGAAAAGCATGTAATATATCTATACCTGATGATTGTATATTATTTGTGATTGGTATTATTCTGTTCCATTTTATATGTATATACCTCTTGACTTGATTATCCATGTTGCATTAGAAAATATAAATGGAATACACCAAGGAGTACCACATGATGAAGATCAATTATATTGATAAATTATGTTGTTATATTGCAAAGTATCAGAACTGTGCATTTTGAATTCTTCAAAACTATTTTGATAGTACCCATATGGCTTCTCTACCCAAATTTTGTGTTTTTCATATTAGTTTTTACTGTTATTTCATGTAGTATAGAGTCGAATTGTTATGATGCTAAGAAAGATAGGTAATTTACAATTTTGTATCTATATATAGAGCATGTGTAGTTTTTGAAATTACTATACTAGTTAGAAGCAAAGGTTGAAAAACATAAGAAAAATAAGTGAAAAGCATCGGAGGCTCTGCAACTTGTAGTTTTGGAGGATCGTGTCAATCTTTCCTTGTAGTAGGAGGGACCCATGTCTCCTCTGTACTTCTTTTGTGGCATTTTCTACTTTTTTTTCTTCCCTATGGCCCATGGTTTCTTCCTTGGTTTTCACCCCGATTGTTGTGATCTTTTTTATTTGCCTTTTTGTTTTGGTTTTTATGCTTGGTTTCCTTTCTTGTTTCATTATTTTTTCTCACCTCAGCTCTGGCTCACTTGTGTGTGCCCTAATTATTTCTAAGATGGGTGTCATATAGGGTGTTGTTTTGTTGAGTATAAGCACTTCTTGCACTTATGGTCGTAGGAGATAATAATGATGGTAAAGATGAGCAAGAATGTGATAAAGTGGTAGAGGGTAATACTAATAATATCCCCAGTGAGCAGAATAAGCCTTCTTACAAAGCATATTTGTCTAAGAAAATGGTTTTACCATATTCAACATAGTTTGAAGTTATTACTTCTAGTGGACATGGAGGAAGATCTCCTAGCACCAATGGACATTGAGGAGGAGGAGGAGGAGGAGGAGGAAAAGGTGATGAGCTCACACCAAAACAAAATGGAGGGGGATAGGAGGGAAGAGAGGAAGGTAATATCTCATGGCCTAGAGTTAAGATCCTTGCTCTCTCACCGAATGCAAACATGGTAAATGCTAATAAATCTGAGCAAACTCAGTTGAAAAATATTGCTATTTTTTTGTTTGCATGGATATGAAATTCCTTCTTGCTAGAAATTTTTTGGATGATTGGATTGATAATATTTGGGGAAAAAAACTTGGCATTTTGGTTAGTTTCAATCGTATGATTCATAAAGGCTTGTTTGCTATCTTTTTGAAAACTCATGCTATGCAAGAGAAGGTTTTAAATAAAGGGTACTGGAATGTTGGGAAAACCATGTTCAGGGCTCTCTCGTGGTCCCTTAGTAGTAATAATGAGCATGTCATCACCCGTTCTTTTCCCTTCTAGGTCAAACTTAGAAATGTCCAACCTAAATTCTATCAATTTATTCTGCATTTTCTCAAACCTCTCAATTATGTTCTCTAGGTAAAAGAAGCTAGGGTTACTTTGTTGCATCTTAATGCTCGAGCCCTGGTTACCCCCAACTTTGATGTTGTTTTCCTTGATGAAATTATCTTTAGATATTGAAGGTGAAAATTTAAATAGAATATTGCCAAACTCGGTGATATCAAGGCCTGCTTCCATTACAAACTTAACGATCATAATAGAAGAGAATGCCCCTTGTGAAGAATATCCAGAAAATTTTTGTTTAGAATCCTATGAATAAAAAAATTCCCTTCGAAGATGCTAAGAATAATGTTAGTGTTAACACCAGTAATGCTAATCAGAATGGTAACCTTAGTAATTTCAATGTTGGAAACAATAAAATTAATATTAATGGTAACATTGGTTTAGTTGATAAGGGTACACCTGGGGAAACCTTAGATACCCCATTGGATAAATTTGTTTCACTTTCTAACCCCCTTTTTGAAGATGATTTTGAAATTCATGTTGTTGTCCAAAATAAAGAAAAATAGAACCCTTTTGCTTGTCAACCTCAATACATTCCTATTGCTAGGGAAAAAGTCAATGCAGACAATAACTCCTTTCAAAATGTACAACAAATAGCTCTATCCAAACTAAAAAATAAGGATATTTCAAGGGTTATAGGACAACACTCTATTGAGCAGGGAAATGTTTCCTCTGACAACATTCATTCCAAATCCCCTCATAACAAGCATAACATGGAGATTATGGAGCAACACTCTGTTGAACAGGGTAATGTGCTCCCTGAGGACAGTCCTTCCAATTCCATACATAGTGAGCAAGAATTAGAGGATGGTGGGTTTACAGAAGCGGTTTCTAATAATAATAATAATAATAATAATAATAATAATAATAATAAGAAGAAGAAGAAGAATATGAAAACATATGAAAGAAGTAATATCCTAAAAAATAGTGGAAAGAACAACAAAATTAAGCAAAGAGCTCCCAAACTGCTTTAACAGATTGTGTAAAAATTAAAATGCCCCAAGTTATCATGATTATGAACATACACAGTTGGAATATTAGGGGTCTAGAAATGCCTGACATAAAATATATAGTGAGGAATTGGTGTAATAAGATCCATAAGAAGGATATTGTTTGTCAACAAGAAATTAAAATCACTAGATATCACACATACAATACCCTCAAATTTCTTTGGGGCAGAGCCACTTGCAAAGGACATGATAGAGGTAAAGGAGGTGTGGCTATCTTGATAGGGAACAAGTGGGTTGATAAGATGGAAAATAAAGGTGCTTCTCCTTGCCAAAGGGTATTATGGGCCATATTTAATGTTAATAATCAAGTGGTAGGAGTCTGTAATATATATGCACCTAATGATTATAGAGAAAGGGCCAACTTGTGGGAATGGCTATCAAATAACTTACCAAATGCTAAATGGATCTTCACATGGGATTTTAACATGGTGGAGAACAAACAAGACAAGTGTGGAGGCAACAAAAATGAATGGAAGGGTAATGAATTCTTTTTTGGGAATAAATTTAGATGAAGGTTTAAAATTAGTGATCCCCTAGAGAATATGAAGCATGACTATAACAACATTTGGTATACCTGGTGCAATAATTAGGCTAGCATAAATAGGATCTATTGTAGATTGGACAAGATTTATGTTAAGAGGCCATGTTTGGGTTTTACCATCATCCTAGACAAAGCCCTATTGAGGTTACCCCTGCTAGCTTATTAGATCATTCCCCCATCCATGCTTGCATCATGATAAAAACCCCTAATCCCCAAGGCCATAAATAGAAAAGAAAGAGTACCTTTAAATTAATACATCTCTTTTGGAGGATGAGGAATCTCTTCAAGCCATTCAGATATCTACTTCTCTTTCTAAATTTTGCAACTCGAGCCTATCGGTTGTTGCTAAATGGGTTCAATTGGTCCAGATTTGGAGGAGATTGTTTCAAATAATAGGGACCAAAGAAACTATGGATAGAAATCAACAAAATTGAAACATAATTGTAAGCTAAAGGAAATGACCAAGAACTGGAACAATCCCTCATTATTACTAAAGCTCAGTTGAGGAAAATCCAAAATTACAAAATACAAGGTCAAAAAGTCAGAGCTAAGGCTAGTTGGATTAAGGATGGGGACAAAGGCTCTAAATATTTTTTCACTCTAATCAGAGAAAAAATAGTAGAGAGGAAATAATGGTATTCAGGTGGAAGGAGGATTCACCAATAATAATAAAGACACATTGAATGCCTTTGTGGAATTTTACAAATAGTTGTTTTCTTCATAACATAAAGCTAAAAACATTGAATCTATGAATCAATGCATCAAATTAGTTCCAAGAAAGGTATCCAAAAAACAAGCCAATATCCTTGAGAAAAGGATTAATCTTAATGAAATTGATGAAATCATAGGGTCGTTAGCAAATGACAAATCTTTGGGACTTGATGGGTTACCAACATAATTTTACAAGAAGAACAAAGAATTGATAACTTGTGAACTGTAAGAAGTGTATGAAGAGGATTTTGAAATAAGATCATTAGGGGAAACATCAATGGAGGGATAATCAAGCTCTTGCCCAAAGATGGTGATAAATCTCAGATTAAGAATTGGAGACCTATCACCTTACTAAATATATCTTATAAGATTATTGCAAAAGTCACGGCTAGAAGAATCAGTGATATGCTTAAAAATATTGTGTCAGTTACCCAAACATGATTTATTAAAGTGGGATATATTTTGGATAACCTTATTACCAGTTGGGAGGCTATGCAATGGGCTAAAATGGATGGACAAAATATTTCTATGGTTCTCCTAGACTTTGAAAAATCTTATGATAGAATTGAGTGGCAATTTGTCCTTAGGATGTTAGAGGCATTTGGATTTCCAGCATACTTTTGCAAGTGGGTCAACATCTTGTTCAAAGATTCCTTAACTATGTTTGAAGTTAATGGAGAGCTATCAGAACCTATACCACTTGGCTCTTGCCTTATATGTTATTGTTGTTGATGCTTTGTCATTTATTCTTAAGACCTCTGAATTTGGTCCACCTATTAAGGGGATACATCTGCCTAATAATGAGGACCTACTAGTGGAGCAATTTGTTGATGGCATTGCTCTCATCATGGATCTGGATGAGGAAAAATTTGATAATGTGCTTATAAGATTGCAATTGTTCTACTTTGAGCCAAAGTATCACCCCATAAATCCAATATGCTGGGATGGACAGAGTCCCCCCCTAGATGGTTAAGTGGTAGGGAGTGGAAATGCTCAAGCCCCTCTACCATTGTGAGATATTTGGGAATACCATTTTCTATTAATATCTCAATAAAAGATATGTGGGCATGGATTTACAAGAAGATAGAAAATAAAAATCTCAAATGAAAAACTCACATGTTGTCTATTGCTAGGAGAGCATGGGTGGTTCAAAAGGTACTTTCTTCTCATGCAGTATACTATGCCTCCACTTGGTTTCTAGCCAATAGCCAGGTCAACAAGTTAGAAAATATTTTGTGGGAGTTCTTGTTGTCAGATGGGCTTGGAAATAGAAAGAGAGATTGTGTCAAACGTGACTAGTGTTGTGCTCCAAAAAAGTTGGGAGGTCCTGGATTAAAGGAAATGAAGACATAGGGAGTTGCTCTAGCTGAAAAATGGATTCTCAAATCCCTAAGAGGGAATGAACCATGGAAAATTATTTCAAGGAACAATATTGAGAGATTGACCAAAAAAAAAGGAAAGAACTAGAAGGATATCCCGCTTCATGATCTAGTGTTTGGAGATTTTAATGTTAAATTTTTGGGGTCCAATGTCTTTAACACTATTTGGAAGGTATGGTGCCAGGTTATGCCCCAACTATTCTCAAGGAGTGTTGTTGGGAAAAACCCCTCTTTTGGAATTGTGGACATATCTATTTGGTGGGGCATTTATCTAAATGGTAAACCTCTAGCCTTGACACAATGTTGTTCTGCTAAAATATGGCATCAAAAAGGAATCTCTCTCATACAAGATGTATTGATTGATAAGATAATGGGTTATTGGGAAGATATTAGTACCAAATATAACATTCCCAAATCCCATAAGAAAACATATACTCTTATTTCTAAAGTTGTGGGAAGATATTTTCCTGGCAAAATGTTGAACTCTAATAAGATGTGTAATGCCCTGCCAGGGAACCCATAAGGAATAGGTCAAAAGTTAAAGAAAAGAAAATAATTATTTTTTTAAAACATTACTAACATCTCATTCATTACATCTATAAATAAAAATTTCCATAAAGGTTCCCTTATTGACTCTTTCACCAATATTAAAACCAATTGTATTCTGTTAATTGACTAATTGAATTCATTTCCTTTACCTAATTTACATAACATTCACTTTTAGAAATGAAATAGAAACACACCACTTATCTCATACAAAAAATACATTTATCCTTTTCTCTTTCATTTGTTTTCCCCTTAACCTTATCTACACATAACTCATTTGCACTTTCAAAACATAAATAAGCTTTCAATTTAAAACCCTTACTTTCCATTTTTAATTTCAATGATTTGAATAGAGAAAGGGTAAAGTATTTAACCTTTAATTTATTATAATCACAAACCATCCACTCAATCATTTATGGCACAAGTCTAACTATCACAAAATTATCATCTATGACACTGTATGCATCTAGTTAAGGATTGAGATTTAAACCTAGTTTTAATGACCTCTCATCATACACATAGGAATATACATTTAAGAGCATTAGAAATGAAATTACATCTTTATACTACTTTAAGTAACATTGCATGTTGCTTTCCATTATTATTTTCACCCGGAGATACCCTTCTACCCTTAACATAGCTTTTCACCATACCACATATTCAAACAAGTTTCCCTTTAGAAGTTTACATCCATCAATACTTTGTATTACAAAGGTTTGCATAGAACCATTACTTTGTACAAGACATAAGTAAACATGCATTTTGGCAATCATTACTTTCAATTATATTTCAAGACTCACAAGAGAGATAGGATAGGAAATACCTAACTATAATCCTTTATTTATTTACCAATATACAATACCCTCTTGCAATTCCTGAAACTACCATTCCCATATACATGACTTCTTTCTTACAATTTCCAATTACAATTACAATTACTTCACGTGGATCAAAGGCATACAAAGAGATAATCACATCAAGTTTCCCAAGGGCTTACTATACATATTTATATTTTGATTGCAAAATATATAGATACATGATACAATAAAGGAAATCTTCATCACTGAACAAATCAAAATCTAAGCCATGACATGAACCATGGACAATACCTTGAAAGAGATTTACCACCCAACCATGTGAAACTAGTAAAGTTACACCCCCGCGCTAGGAGATAGAACCAAGGTACTCTCAAGACCTTAAGGCAATCTAAGGCCAAATACATCAAGAAATAAAAAACTCAAAAGAGAACAAGTAAAGCATACAAAACATCATCATGCTACAACACCGAGGTCAAGCTTCTAGGATACCACCTAAGTGAGTGTCATCACACAACTTGTGTATTGGGATCCTCCTTGGCAACCATGTAACCTTGATCCCCCATTTATGAATAAAGATCCTACCTTGGCAGTTACCCATGGTCTCGATACTCCATTAGATATGTGTGGCATTATTATATTTTCTTTCATTATCTTTTGAATCCCCCCTTCCCAAGTTAATTTTTAAGGTTATCACTTGATTACAAACTCACCCATAGGATTATCTAGCAAAAAGTTTGGGTTCCAACACCTATGGTGAGCCACTCACCTAGGGTTCCTAGTTCCCTACCCCATCATAAGAAAAAGATACAAGATACCACTTCAAAGTCCTAATTCATAGGTTTAGGAAACTCTCATGGGCACTTAGGCCCTCAAGACGATTCCTAACCTTATCTATATACATAATAAGAATCATAGGAAGGATGTCAACACAAGACACCTCCAAATACAACATAGTAACTCACCTCATGCATTAACATTATTTTCAATGGTCCATTTTATAAGTCTAGGGAACCCTCTTGTGCTCTCAGGCCCTCAGAATGAGTCCCATCTTTATTATATTACAAATAATCATAAGGAAATAATTCCAAGTACCAAAACACCTTAATCACAACATTATTATACAACCTAAGCAAATATTTGACAATCCTAGGTGGGAAAAGTTGCAGACCAGACGCAGGGACAAGTTGCAAGAGTCACATGCCCAATCTCAAGCCTAAAACTAGCCAAATTGAACCCCTAGAACCCCCTAAACCCCATACGAGCATTCCCACAGGGCCATACGATCATTTCATAGGCTCATACAAGTGGTAATACAGGCTCGTACAAGCATTCCCACAAGCCCATACGAGAGGCAATACAGGCTCGTATGAGCATTCCCACAAGCCCATATGAGAGGCAATACAGGCTCGTACGAGGATTCCTACAAGCCCATTTGAGAGGAAATATAGGCTCATACAAGCATTCCATAATCCCATACAAGACTGTCATAAAAACACTCAGAATTTCCCAAAAATAAAATTTTAAGGTGTGGAGAGTGCCTGGGGAAGGTTTCCTGAGGTATGTAATACCCCAAAATTGGCATCTTGCAATCCTAACCAATTTTGTTACATTTAGTCTCATTCTATAAAATTTCTAAATCATTGAAGTCCTATTGTCCTAGGCAATTCTATCTTCCTAATTGACTCTATCGACTTAGTGTCAAATGCAGATAACCCTAAATCTACATCAATCACATGTCATATTTAATTCCTACATTATCAACTATAATTGGCTAAATAAACCCTATGATTGATTAATTTAATTACAAAGTCCTAGCACTTTAATTAAATTAAATCCACCCCTTTTAGCTAAAACACATAAAAAGGAATTAAATAATATTTGGTTTTTAAATAAATATCCTCATTTCAATAATTAAATTTAATTGTTCAAATAATTGAGAAAATCCATTTATGAGGTCATATTTCATTTATTTAATCAAATATTCTCTCCAAAATCCTCTCTTTAGTTGAGAAAAGGAAACTTTGAGCTAACTGGAAATCCAAAAGTGCAACAAATTAGTTAACTGCTCCACTTGCTCAAAAGGCAAACAGTTGATTATCTCTCTACAAAAAACTTTCCATTCTGAACTAGGCTTCCTTTCAATCTCCACCGTTCATCTCGTTCAATCTCAACCGTCGATTGATTCTGAGATTCTATAAAAGAATTCTCTCATTTCTCATTTGGGGGATGCAACTTTTGAGTATCGAACCTCTGTCAAATTATTATCTCAAATTGTGTGCACTCAAGCTTTCATTATTTACTATCTTAATATCATTTCTAGATTAATGTAATTCCTAGATTAAAAATGCATTTCATCTTTACTTAGTTTACTTTCATTGTTCTACATTAATGTTCATTTCTCATTACTCTAGATTAATCTTGCACTTCCATTCTAACATAATTGCATTTGCATGTTAGCTTAAATCCTCCATTCTAGAGCTAATCTATGGTTGTTGGACTCTTGATTTTGAGAGCTACTCAAAACCCTACCTAGATAAGATGCAACAGGTCAAATCATCTAGGAGTCCAGGATGAATGATCCCACATTCATTCTTGTATGTATCTGATGAATAATGACTATATTGAAGTGTATGGCTAAACTAGAGGCCCACATTTAGCATATACATTTCTAGCGCATAAGATCCAGGATCTTATCGACAAAGGTGATGTTTTTGTGGGAAACCACAACAAGAACTTGAATCACCAGGCATTCAAAGACCCCTTTCCTCCTCATGAGAAGGGTGAATCTTCCAAAGCCAAAAATACCAATGCGAAGGTCAACTATACGTATAGTACCAATGATAATGTCATTAATATGGTTGAAGCTATTGGTGTCGAATACTGTGATGTGATCACCATCAAGGGGAGTGAGGATACTCCTAGACCCAAGATTTTGTTTGTCTTACGAGGCCCTGTGTCTCATTCTCATGAACAAGAATAGTCTCAGGTTTGTGCAAATGCTATTACTTGATCTCGTGCGAAGATCATTCTCAAAGGCCATGACCCTTCTACATCTACATTGAAACAACATGTAGATAAAACTATCATTGGCTCTACCAACAAGAATTTAAAATTAGTCACCACGCCCAATAATGCTAATTACAACATCCTAGACCAACTATAATGAACCAACGCTCATATTACTATCTTCGAGCTATTGAAAATCTCGCCTACTCATAGGCAAATTCTTGATAGCCCTCGCTGAGGCAAATGTACCCAAGGACCTTGATCTAGACTAGTTTCAATCCATGGTAGGTCACCTGACCTCACCTCATTACTTGTCTTTCTCAGAGGAAGATGACCATTCTCTGAGCCATCTACACAATAACCCTCTGCATATTGAAGTCATAATTGGTCCAAAGTGCGTTCACCATGTCCTTATTGATAATGATGTTAACATATGCTCTTCTAGCTCACTCACCCATTTAGGATATGGTGAAGACTACATAGATGCTCATAAGAAGATCACCATTAAGGCATATGATGAAGAGGAACAGAAATCTAAAGGCCTAGTTGTGTTGCCAATCCGGGTTGAACCTATTGAGAGGGATGTCATCTGTTAGGTTTTGGACATTCTCCTAGCATACAATATACTATTGGGAAGACCATGGATCCATTAGATGCAGGCGGTTCCTTCCACCTATCATTAGTGTATAAAGTTTTAGTTCCATGGAGCATAAGTCACTGTACCTACTAATACAAGCTATTCTTGCAATATGCTCACCACAATCTGCTGACAACTTTGTCACAACCAACAAAGAGTCTACTGAATTCTTCGATGCCAAACTCAAGGAAATGGAGAAGACTCTAAAGCTCAAGGATATTGGCATGGGGGAGTATCAGATTGAACCTGTGTTGTCATTAGCAGCTCTACCACCATCTCTACATTCCTATGGGAGACCCTATGAAAGAAAGAAACCTTTTGCCATCTCTCTTGAAATAATCTATGATGGTGCCTTTGTACAAGCCATGACACCACTAGAGGAAGAGGACAAAAATAGAGCTATAGCAGCTTGGATTTACAGAGAGGAGAACACATCTGAACAAATCACTCCTACTCGTGAAATAGACCCTGAATGATATGGAATAGCCTTCGAGCTCATGAAATGCTTTGGCTACAAAGGTAATGGCCCTATAGGGGTAAACAACAAAGGACATCTCAAACCATTTGAAGCTACTGGCCACCGAACAAAGGACACTGCTAGCTTAGGCTTCAAGAAGATCCTGTTTCATTTAGGGATTAAAAAATTTGTATTGGAACAATAATACCAGCCAGAACCTAAAGACACTGCTACAACTGAGAACTCAGAGGACAACTTTGATGAGGATACCTTTCCTTATCCTATTCCTCTAGATCTTGCCACACTCTTTGCAAAGCTGGATGATCTTATACCATGTGTTTGTAAGGCAGAAAATGATAGTGACTCTAATGATACTACCTCAGTTACTCCACTGACATACGAGTGGTTAAGGAAAATGCAAACTACTCATCCTAACTATTAACAAGAATTATACATTTCATCACCTTTCCAAGAGCGGTTCAAACAGGAGAAAATCCAACAAACCATCAATGCTACAAGAGATGAACACGAGTCATATGGTACAACAAGTATTGATGGAATTCCTATATCGAGCATCATTGACTCGCACAAGTATGAGTTTGATTCTTTGTCTAATGGGACCTCTGATAAGGATGTAGATACTTTGCATATGTATGTAAACCTTCTCGAACTAGGTGAAGAGTCTAGTGTTAGGAGGAACAAGTGTGCTTCTACTAACGTTAACATACCCTCTACTATGGACCTGAGGACTCGAAGGGATTCAAACACATCTCTGGATGAGATTGATTTAGGGGTTGACTTGCTTGTCCATGCTTTTGATGACTATACTATGAACACACTTGAACCCATCACTTCTCTTCCACTTCACCATCCCAAGCTCATAAACTAGAACTCTTCCTCCTCATCTTATGAAGTCCTTACGTTCTAGAATGACTATACTCTTACCTGCTACCTTAACACTTTCGAACCAATAATGTTCTCCACCAGTGAAGACAGTGTCAACATGACTGAGGTTGATATCAAGTATCTCAGTCACAAAATTAAAAGAAAAAATAATAGGTGCTATGATGGTGAAAACCACATTGTGGTAGTATCAGAGTTGAAAAAAGTAAAAATAAAAGATGTATCCCAGGGTGAAAACCTCTATGAGGCACCCAAGGATGGAATACTTGATATGCTTCCAAGCCATTTTCAAGAAAGGTCATCAGTACTGATTGAGCCAGCTAAACCTGTGAACTTGGGCACAAAAGCTGAACCTCAGATCATTCATTTGGCACAGTCATTATCTATAGAAGAGAAAGAGGAATTCATCAGTTTATTTCAGAGCAAGAAAATTAATTTTGCATGGACATATTCTAATATGCCTGGATTGGATCCTAATATGATCATGCATCACCTGTCCATTGCATCAGGTATTAAACCTATTAAACAAAGGCTCTGTAAAATTCATACGCATGTGGTGTTGCTAGTCAAGACCGAATTGGAAAAACTTCTCAAACTTGGCTTCATTGGAGCAATTGACTACGTAAAATGGATTTCCAATATAGTCCCAGTCTCTAAACATGAAAAATCCATCTGAGTCTATACAAATTTTCAGGATTTGAACAAAGTATGTCCTAAAGATGACTTTTTGTTGCCTAACATTGACATGATTGTGGACATGAGGGATGGTTATGAAATGTACTCACTGATGGATAGTTTCTCTAGCTACAACAAAATAAAGATCGCACCAGAAGATCAAGAGAAGACTACCTTCACATGTGCACGGGGAACTTTCTGTTGGAATGTCATGCCCTTAGGAATTAAAAATGTTGGAGCTACATGTCAAAGGGTTGTCACCACTATCTTTCATAACATGATGCATAAGATGATGGAAGACTATGTGGATGACACCTTAGCTAAGAGTATGCAATAGAAGGCACATCTCATATATCTAGGTCCTATACTAGATCTAATGGAACAGTTTAGTCTGAGGCTCAACCCCAAAAAGTGTGCATTCGGAGTAACATCTGGAAAACTTCTAGGATACATCATCACTGCTAAAGGCATAGAAGTATATCCTGAAAAGGTTCAAGCCATCATGGAAATGCCTCCGCCAAGAAACATTAGTTAGATGAGAGGACTCCAAGGTAGATTATAGTCTATTCGGTGCTTCATTGCACAACTGGATGACAAGCCACAACCATTTACCAAGACTTTACAAAAGGTGTGACTTACGAGTGGAACGAAGACTGTGACAAAGGGCTCAAACAAATCAAGCAATACCTTGCAAATCCCTCAATACTGATGCCTCCTATTTATGGGAAGCCGCTCATTATTTACATCTCTTCTATAGATACATCACTGGGTGTCCTATTAGCTCAAGAAGACCAAAATAATAAAGAATGAGCTATTTACTACATCAGTAGGATATTGGTCTCCTATGAGACAAACTATTTTGTCATAGAGAAGGCATGCCTAGTAGTGGTATTTGCTTCATAGAAACTACAACACTACATGATCGCTCATACCACACGTCTCATTGCCAAAATTGATCCATTAAAATACTTTCTTAGTAAAGATTCCCTTATAGGTAGACTGGAAAAGTGGGTCATGATTCTTAGTGATTTTGACATCAAGTATGTAGAAAGGAAATCCATCAAAGGATAGGTGATTGCAGATCAGTTGGCAGAGGCACCTATCACAGATCATCAACCCTTGAGCATTGAGTTCCCAGATGAGTCCATAATGCTTCTCACACATCAATCATGGACCATGTTCTTTGATGGATCATTCACCCAACAGGGGTCAAGCGTTGGAATATTGTTCATCACACCACAAAGGTACTCTTTACCCAAAGCATACAAGATGTTGTTTCCTTGTACTAACAACATCACTGAGTATGAAGCCTAGATCAATAGAATGAAGATAGCCATCGAATAGCAAGTGGATGAACTCAAAGTCTTTGGAGACTCACAATTGGTCATCAATCAGGTCAATGACATCTATCAGACAAAGGATGACAAACTGGTGCCTTACAAACAGATGGTCGATGATCTCCAAAAGTATTTTGCACACATCACATTCCAATAGATTCCAAGGGTAGACAAAAAAGAGGCTAATGCAATGGCTACTATTGCTTCTATGCTACAGATGCCAAAGAATGACTTTCGACATGAATTCCTGGTGGAAATGTTACTCTACCCAGCTTATGATGCCCCTGAATCTAGGATGATTTGTTATGTCATTGAACACGATTCATCTTGCTACCACCACATCTACTCCTACCTCTGTGACTAGATTGTTCTAGATACTTACACCCGAAATGAGAAACATCACCTAATCCGCAGTGCTTCACGGTATGTCATCATAGCTAACGACTTGTATAGGCGAGGTCTAGATGATACCCTCCTTAGGTGTTTAGAACCCGACGAGTCTAAGTGTGCGTTAGCTGAGGTGCATGAAGGCATTTATGGATCTCACTCGAGTGGCCTAACACTGGCCTGTAAGCTTATTAGAGCTGGTTACTATTGGCTAGATATGGAAAAGGAAGCTACACAGTATGCTAAAGCCTATAAATAGTGTCAACTACACGACAATTTGATTCATGCTCTCGCCAAGGAGCTTATTCCTATAACACCCTCTCCGATGATTATACTTGGACTATTTGATTTGGACATTTTACATTATGATGATTAGAGCTATGTATTCACATTTATGTTATGATGATATGCTTATCATATATTTAGATATACTCAGCTATGATTATTGTTTATTAAATTGAAAATCATTCATCTTGTATATACTTATGAAGATTTAAAGAGTTAACCCAAGGATTTGGAAGCTAACCATTATATATATGTGATGCCTCATGCTTAATGTATATGTTATTGATGTGTTTTCATGACTCAGGACGAAGTCGTAGTTACTCACTTAGTTGAGGTCCACACGATGTATTGATCCTGGTCATCTGTTTGGAAATGTCTTATTGTATATATAATCAACAATATAGATAGTTATAAAATTATTAAAATTATAGATAGTTATAAAATTATTATTTTATTTATATGATCAACAATTTTCAAATTAAAAACAATGAGGAAATCCTATGTCTTGAGGCTTTGCTTATCTTATAAGTTTAGAAAAATAATCTTTTAAGTCATCTCTTAAAAATTTGAAAGTTATTGGAAGATAATCTTTTAGGTAATGACTTGTGCTAATAAATTGATTCCACCTTAAAGCTATTAATTTTTAACTATTTTAATTTTGTAACTAATGTCCACATATTGTTTACTATATAGTTTAAAGAATATTCATTGCATGAATATGGTAAATAATCCATTTAGTACACTCGTTATACTATAATGGATATTTATTTGTCATTCATTTCTCAAGGCCTTATAGAATAGTCATATTTATTGAATTATTATTTTGATAGAGTTGCTAAGTTCACACTATTATAAAATAATAATAATAATTATTACTAGTGGTGAATCTTGTAAATATATTGATTTTATTTTTAATTATATAAGAAATGATTATTAGAATTATAATAAAACGGTTGGACAAACCTCCCTTGTATCTTTCTTGTTTATCCTGTAAGCTATGATTTAGGATTAGTACTTTATAAACTAGATACCTAATAAAAGAAAATGATATATTATTTTATAATAGTATGATTTTAACTCTACCTTGAGTTGTGGATTTAGTATCAGGTTATGGATTAAGTATAGGACTTTATTTAGGTTCCACCTAAGTGGGTGGCAGCCGAAGGGAAAACTGTCTGGGGAACAAGACCCTAGAAAGGGTTGCGTACCCGCTTTCTTGATTTTATAAATAGATAGTCTAGAATGGGGAGAGTCAAACTACGAAGTCTTTGAGCATGAACGTAGGCAAGGCCATCGATGATGAGCCCCCGAGACTTAGGTCCAGTCCCTTAGGATTTGTCTTTAAGTTTCTCATGCAATGATTTCACTTCTTCTTAATAATGATTCTCATAGCTAAGCTATCAATAAAACATTTATTTGTGATAGAATATATCTAATGTTTGCATCTAGTTGTTTAGACATGTGTGTAGTTACAAGTGTTGGACATGGTGGTCATCATGTAAAAGAAAGTTAGCAATATTCAGGTATGCAAGAATAATAATTCATTAATTGAGTAGGACAAGTAGTATGATCTCTTTATTCTCTTGACTTCTAGTAACATTAAATAAATCAAATTAGATTATGTTCTGCTACTTTATTGAAAAAAAAAAAATATTGTGTATAGCTTAAGGAGTATAATTTCCTTGAGCCAAGGGTTCCTTGGTGGGGCATTACAATTCCCTTCATCACTTTTTGGCCATTTCAGCAATGGGCCTTTGATTTGGTGGGTCAGATTCATCCATCTTCATCGAATGGACACAAGTTCATCATCACTACTACAAATTATTTCACCAAATGGGTTGAGGTAGTACCTCTGACCATAGCCAATGGAAAATCTGTAGCCATGTTCATAATAAATTACATCATCTGTAGGTACGGTGTACCCTCCTCAATAGTCACTGACAATGGGGGGCAGTTCAAGAATAAGGATCTGAAGGAGTTATGCTCCAAGTTTAAAATCATGCAACACCGGTCTTCCATCTATTTTCTTTAGGGTAATGGACAGGTGGAAGCATCAAACAAGGTGATCCTCAAAATCCTGCACCGCACAGTTCACAAATCTAGACGAGATTGGCATCTCCAGATCAATCCGACTCTATGGACTTATTGAACAAGCATACATACACCAACAAGGACCATGCCCTTTACTTTGTTTTATGGAGTAGATGTTGTGCTATTGATTGAGTTTGACATTCCTACTTTGCAAGTCTCCCTGAAAGGGCCTCATTAGTGATGATAATAATAGAATATCTTGACTACAAGAGCTAGAACTACTAGATGAACATCGGCAAGTGGCATTCGATCACCTCCAAGCATATCAGAAATAGATGTCGAAGAGTTACAACAAGAAGGTTAGACCAAGGGACTTCCAAGTGGGTGATCTCGTCCTGAGAGAGAACCCTAAGAATCAACAATAATGAATCTAGAAAGGAAAAATTGAGCCGAATTGGCTTGGTCTGTATATTATTATTGCAATGTTTGGGTCTGGCGCCTATCAAATCTCTACTACTGAAGGAGAATAGCTTAAGGAGCTGACCAACGCTCTACATTTGAAATGATTCTATAGTTGAGACATCGTCTGAATTCTCCATGTACATAGTTCAATTCTGAAAAATCCTAAAAATTGCAAAATGTCCTGAAAAAATCTATTATCTTTGTGAAAACCTGGTAAATAGGCGCCTTGATAATACAAAGAACAAAAAATAAAAAAAATAAAAAAATACAAAAAAATTGATAAAGAAAAAAATGTGCCATTGATGAAAACCTAGCAAACAAGTGTCATGGTAGCAAAAATAAATAAATTCCTACCAAGAAGGTGAAAACCTGGTAAACATGCACCTCTTGTTTTGCAATGCTATACCTATCACAAGATCGCTTGGCTCTGTACAGTTTCTCTTTGCTTTCCCTCTTTCCTACTTTAGTTTGCTCACGCATGCACTTGTTCTCAGTTATCTTCAAGACTCCACTCGAATCTACATGGATTGAAATTGGTCATATGCTAGGGGAAACCTTCCTAGTCTAGGGGGAAATGTCCTATTACTTTCAGAAATCTCTCTCGCATCAGTCACCAGTGGTTCTCACTGCATTTTTCTACTAATTCCTAGCTATCACTGAGCTCCCTCTCCTTGAGGAGCTCCCTCGCATCAGTCACCAGTGGTTCTCACTGTGTGTGTCTACTGTCACCATACCAACGAGACTTCTTGCAAACAATGTATATGTTTGATCTAACATCTATCCACTTAAACTAAAATTGAATTTGAAACCTTTCGAGACATGCTGAGCTTTTCTTTTGTGTGCTTTCCTTTTTGCTTTATCATTCCTCCTCGAGCAACTCCAAGATGTCTATCTTAACCAAGAGATGCTAAGACTGGGGGCATGATCATTTTCTTTTCTTTCTATTTGTTGATTTTGTTCCAATGATCCAAATGATCCATATAAGAGGGGTGTCCACTATGATAGCCTCTATCTCATGTTAGATGGCCATGTGTACCTTGACTCCTTTTATATGGAAACTTTGGTGAGGTTGGTTCTTCTCCTTATCTATTTGAGTCACTTCTTTCTACTACAAGTGCAAATCTCAACGCTCGTCTTGCGAAGTGAATGTAAGGGTCACTGCAAGCATCCTTAGTATACTTATCAATCACTTAGCAAAAGGAGGAACTCTCATGTGCCTGGTGTGTTTTCACACAAGCAACATTCAGGTCATCCTAGTAGTTGTGCTTTGATGCTTATGTTTACTTGCTAAATCAAAAGGAATAGGTGTTCTGGTCATTCTGGCTTCTTGTGCATTAATGCTTACACCTCATTCTAACAAATCTAAGACTAATGTCATATTCATATTCTCATGATCACCATCCCGGTGAGGGTTGTATGACATCTTATGACTATCCTATAACAAAAGCTCTGTGATGAAAACTATCTAATGGGTCCAACAACCAAGTCCTAGGGATTGCATCTAGCTTAGGTTTTCATTTTAATTTTAATTTTAGGCTTGCATTGCGACAATGTTCGATGATCATTTCATTGCATTCCCCTGGATTTGTATGAGAGAGTTCTGATTTCACGTTCGGCTTCATCATGACTGCACAAGTGTTCGATCCTCACTCTCGATCTTCAAGAAAGTTCTTTTGGTTAGTACTTGTCATATGTTGCGATATCTTGCATGAGATGGTTCATACCACATACATTGCATTTACATATTTCATTCACAAAGTGCATTGTCATAAATCATTTTCATACATCTACATCTACAATCTACATATTCATATACATGTGCATCCATCAAAAGCATAAATGAAAGCAAACATGTGCATATTCATCTACCATCTATCATTGCATTTCACATTGCATACATACATAAATCAAAACAAACATGTACCGATTCATCTACATATCCATGCATGTCATACACTTTACATCTTCTCATTTAGGAACCATCTCATAAAGCATAAACACTAATAGAAAATAATGACACATGCCATGATACCAAAAATACAAACTCATATCTCTATATATCAGAGTGTCAGTATACAAAAATGGTGCTACTCGAGCATAGTATATATCTCAAAAGAATGAGCTACCATACATGGATGCCTACGCATCAGATACATCATGATATATAATCTACAAATCAATGCTATATAGTCTAGCTTTGGCCTTCCCCCCCAAGAGGAGGTGGAGGAGGTGGTATGTCAGACTAAGGAGGCACTTATGGAACCTCAGGAGCTCCTGCATACTCAAAAAATCTTGGCACCTAGTCCACTACCTTAGGAACCACACCTATATAAGCTGCATAATAATATGATGCCTGTGCAGCCTCGTATCAGGTCTCCGTCTGAGCCCTCGCTAACTCTGCTCATAGATCCCTGATCTCCTAGTCTTTGTCTGCCAATCGGGCATCCCTGATAGGAACCTATATATGGAGGTCCCCTAACTACCTCTGAGTAGTCTGCACCCTCTCTTAACTCCTTTGTAGCACCTCCTACAACTGTGATACCATGTCTCCGAGAATGGGTCCTTGTGTAGCCTGGTCTGGCATATCCTAATCCCTGCTCGGGACCTATGCCTCTATCTCTGGCTACTATGACAGTGGCTCATCTATCCTATGTTGTGAGGCTCTCTCTTGTGATCTGCTACTACTGGCACCTGGATCTATCCTCATCCGCAGTATGGGGATGGAAACCTATGAAGACCTCTATCGAGGTGCCTGTTGTTGCACCACCTATACTGGTATCCCCATCCCTATTAGATTAGCAAAGTGAGGGAATGAATGGCTAGCTAGGTACTCTTAGTATGATGGTGTCACACCACCATTTGCCACCCCGACCATGTAGTCCCATTGAGCTAGTGCTACCCATGCATTGATCATCAAACGCCCTAGATCTAATCTAGCTGACCAACCCTTCTTCACCTTATTGGCAAAGAGGGCATATGAGAAATACTCCTGTGATATATCCTATGGTCGGTCGAACTATCACCACACCTGTGTTAGTGGGAATCACTCAATGACTACAATAACTTGACCAATCAGTACCTGTGAGAAAAACATGTACCCCAGCTGCATCTAGGCATCATCCCAGACCTCTATATCTCTCAATGGATGCCATACTACGGTGACCATATCATCGAGCTATACCCTCCACTACTTTGTCTTACCTAGCACAGACTGAGTCATAGGTCCTTTGTACCTATATATGTACGGCTCAAGAGGCTACCATGTATCATAAAAAAATGACCTACATATTGGGAGATGCTCCCAAGCCATACCTATAATACAAAGACTCTTGCTGCCATGCTTCATGCCTCCCAGTATACGATCTCTTGCATCTCATGATACATGTGGGCTAGCATGCACTAACCCCATCCATAGTGCACAGGCTTCCCTAACATCCTCTGAAGCATCTAGCCCCACCCGCACTCTAGACTGTGTTGTCCCTGATCAGGCATCAGGTAGCAGCCCAAGAATGCTGCTAATATGATAACCAACCTTTGTCCTGGACCATAGTCTATGATCAACTCCTCCCAAGGGATCACCCGACCCATGACAAGCTCATCCTAGAATATCTCCCTCAAAGCAGCAGTCCTTGCTCTCAGTTGCACATCGTACTCCATGCGTTGCCTGTGGAAAGGTATCCTGAGAATCCTGTAGATGTCCTCAGGCGTCATTGTCATCGCACCCTGAGGTAGGTGGAAGGTGTTCGTCTTTGAAAGGAAAGCTCGACTAGTGCACCTAAGAGACCATGATTCACCTGAATGTTGGGTACTTCACAAAGATGTGTCAGACCTAATGCATCTATGTGTGTTGTCTCTCCATCATCTAGTTGTCTGACTAGCTCGCCAATCACTAGATGGTGTGACCAGAACACAATGTCTCGAAAGTCCACCCTCAATGCAAACGAAAGCACACAATCAGTACTTGATCGAAATCATGATGCTTATCAATGCAACATAGAAATTGGAATTATGCAGCTATCCTAAACATGGCAATCGGGCTATCTACTTGGCTCATTTGACACAAAATCAACTCGCAAGGTTCCCAAGCTGACCCCTTTTCCCGCGCAAAGATTTTCCTTTCAGGCACAATCCCACACGAGGAAGTATGGGTCTCACATGAAGTTTCACAATGATGCGAGTCTCCTCATCAACTTGCGCAAGGAAACTCACCTTTCAAGGGTTTCCCACGTAAATTCTAGGTATCTTGCGTGCAAGCCTGTGGAGAGGCTCCCGTGAGAAAGTGTTTTTCTACACTCTCTCATGTGAGAATCTTCATTGGCCCATGTGAAGAAACTCTTTTCCGCACGAGGACTCACGAGTTGAAACCTAAAACATGCTAAAATCAAATAAATCTATTAAAGTATGTAAAATTTGAAATGCAAGCAACGTTATCGACTACTTATAGGTGTGTCATATGTCAAGGGGCAACTATGACACCTCGAACACTTGAATTGATGTGATCTCACAGGAACTCCTACCATTTTCATTTAGAGCTCTCTTTTTCGCAAAATCAAAGGTTTAAAATGAATTGAAAATGACCCTTTTTGGCCTTATATAGGGTTTGACCTAATTTTCAAAAATGCTTTGTTTTGAGTGAAAAACTTCACCCTAGCTACATCAACCACTCTAAATCCATTTTCAAGATCGAAATCAAAATCTTACACTTCTACATAGCTCAAAAATCACATTTTAAAATATTATAGGATCGACACGATTAGACGCTTGTGTAGTCGACCTTCTGATGTCTCATTCTTCATAGAATCACATCACATCATCATTTTCTTGACATCTTCAACTTTTTCATCATAAGTCAACTCTAGTCAACTCTAGTCAACCATGGTCAACTAGAGCTTGAAATAAGTCTCAGTCACTTCTGAATTTCCTAGAATCTTCTATAATCTGTTCTAAATTCTTCTAGACCTCGGATCCAATCTATATCTGCAACCTATTGCTATCAATCAACTTTATGACGTGTCATCTTTCGATTTTACACCCGAGGGGGCAAGATGATTGCATCATTGAATCTCATCGAATCAATTCTCAAATCATCTAATCTAAATAAAAACATCCTCATTGCTAGGGGCATCTCATCACTTGGGGCATGTTCAATTTTTTGTACCTCACGACCAAAATTGGATGTTCCATGATCTCGAATCACTCGGGGCATCTCTGTGCCTTACATCTTGTCATCTTACTGTTAGGTATCTGAGCAATCTAACTCAGATCCTTGGGGATCAAGCTTCATTCTAGAGATGGTTCTCAAAATCTCATTAGGTATTTGAGCAATCTAACTCAGATCCCCTGAGGATCAAGCTTCGTTCTAGAGATGGTTCTTGAAATCTCATTAGGTATTTGAGCAATCTAACTCAGATCCCTAGGAATCAAGCTTTGTTCTGGAGATGGTTCTCAAAATCTCATTAGGTATTCGAGAAATCTAACTCAGATCCTTGGGAATCAAGCTTTGTCCTGGAGATGGTTCTCAAAAACTCATTGCAAGGTATCCAGGCAATCTAACCTCAATCCCTGAAAGTCAAGCTTTGTTCTAGAGATGGCTCTCGAAAGCTCTTCTTAACCGGTATCTGGGAAATCTAACCTAGATCTCGGAGAATCAAGCTTCATTCTAGAGATGGTTCTGAAACTTGACTTAACTGATGTCTTGGAAAACTAAGCTAGACTTCGAGGGACTAAGCTTCATTATGGAGATAGTCCTAAAACTCTCATCAATCATCACATCAGACTATTCTTTGAATCAATGCACTGCTCGCACATCAATTCAAAGAGGGGAAAAATGTAATACCCCGAAATTGGCATCTTGCAATCCTAACCAATTTTGTTGCATTTAGTCTCATTCTATCAACTTTCTGAATCATCGAAGTCCTATTGTCCTAGGCAATTCTATCTTCCTAATTGACTCTATTTGACTTAGTGTCAAATGCAGATAACCCTAAATCTACATCAATCACATGTCATATTTAATTCCTAAATGATCAACTATAATTGGCTAAATAAACCCTATGATTAATTAATTTAATTACAAAGTCCTAGCACTTTAATTAAATTAAATCCACCCCTTTTAGCTAAAACACATAAAAAAAGAATTAAATAATATTTGGTTTTTAAATAAATATCCTCATTTCAATAATTGAATTTAATTGTTCAAATAATTGAGAAAATCCATTTATGAGATCATATTTCATTTATTTAATTAAATATTCTCTCCAAATCCTCTCTTTA
>BSBK01015341.1:0-42483 GCA_027943335.1 Chamaecyparis obtusa
ATGCTAGAGGCAATCCCCAACATGATCTCAATAGTGGAAAATTTAAAACTTATTGCTCCATTTACCATTCAGAAATTAAAAAAAGTGGTCTTTTCCTTGCCTCTAGACAAAGCCCCAAGCCCAGATGGCTTTACTGCTCTATTCTTTCAGGTATGCTGGGACTGGATTGGATGGGAATTATTAGATGTTATAGAAGAATCAAGGACCAGCAAGGCCATGTTGAAAAACTTCAACACCACATATATAGCCATTATTCCAAAAGTGCAAAATCCAAAGACATTTGTAGACTTCCGACTGATATCCTTATGCAATACTATCTATCAAATCATCACAAAGGCTATTTATTTAAGGATGCAGTACCTTATCCCTAAGATTGTCTCACACCCACAAGGGGGCTTCGTTCCAGGTAGAGAGACAATGGAAGGAGCTCTAGTGGCTCATGAAGTTCTTCATTCTATCCACAATAGTAAATCAGGACATTTCGTTATTAAACTAGACATGATGAAAGCATATGACAGAGTTAGCTGTGATTTCCTCATTAAGGTCCTACAAAAATTTGGATTTTCAAGAAGTTGGTGTAAATGGGTAAAAGCTTGTGTTTTGGGTGCATCTTTTTTAGTTTTGATAAATGGTGTTCCGATGGGTTACTTTTCATCTACACAAGGAGTTAGGCAGGGGGATCCTTTATCACCAGTCTTATTCATTTTAATGGCAGAGACATTTAGTAGGTTCATACTTCGAAAGAAAGCGTCAAGCAAGTGGCTGGGTGTGCAAATTGGTCAAACAAATATTTCAGTGACTCACTCACTTTTTGTTGATGATACATTATTATTTGGTACATCAAACATCAGGGAGGCTAGGCAAATCAAAGAAACCTTGGACCTGTATACTATAGCATCAAATCAGAGAGTTAATCCTCTCAAATCCAAGATATATCTGATTAACACAAATCAAATTGTATCTAATAAAATTGCTAACCTTCTTGGATTTTCAATGGATTCCCTTCCATCAGTCTACCTTGGTATCCCATTTTTCACAGGGGCAAATAAAATCAGTTATTGGACACCAATCATTGAAAGGATTAAAGCCAGGGTGGTTGCATGGAAAGCAAGGTGGCTATCTCTCTCAGGTAGAATAATTTTAATCAAAATAGTTCTCTTAGCAATCCCCAATTATTACTTATCAGTCCTCTAGGCTCCTATGTCGGTCATTCAAAAAATTCAGAAACTGATTAGAGATTTTCTATGGACTGGGAACATGAATGGAGAAAAGAAATCCCTTTAGTCTCGATAGAGAAATTGGCACAAGTTAAGTAACTGGGTGGGGCAGGGATTCATGATCTACAAAAGCGGAACATAGCATTTGGGGGCAAATTAGTATGGCAAATGTATTCTAAGCCACATAATATTTGGTGCCAAATTATGCAAGCCAAGTACTTAGATGATTCTAAACCATCTAGAATCATATCGGTATCTAACCCCCCTAAAGGGTCATCCATTTGGGACTTCATGATCTCTTCCAGAGATTTAATATGCAAGTATATTACATGGGAAGTCAATAATGGTCAATCAGTCAAGTTTTGGCATGACTCATGGAGTGGGGTACCACCTTTGATTAGTAAAAATGACATTGGAATGGAGGATATTATCTCTATAGTAGAAAATTTTTGGGGTATTCACTTAATTGGATATGTATCTGCTTTATGCCTGCACTCAAGGAAAGTAATTTGGAAAGACCCCCAAGAGCTACCTCTCTCACCACAACAGATTCAACTATTTCAGAAAATCTTGTCTCATAGACTGATCTACTTATCAAACTTGGATGATAATTTGATTTGGGCATCGGGGGTAGATGAGAATTTTAATATTAAGGATGGATATAAACTTATTCAGTAGAGAGACGCAACCAAGCAACCATCGCGTGCTTATTTCTTCTGCTGGAATAATCTATTATTACCAAAAGTAGGATGCTTTTCTTGGCTAGCTTTGAATAATAGGGCATTAACAAGCGAGCGGCTTCAAAGACTTAATATAGCTCAGCCTTTTAATTGTCTACATTGTGATAATCATCAAGAAGACATAGACCACCTATTCTTAAAATGTGAATTTGCTCAAGAATGTTGGCATTTTGTCCTTAGAAAGTTACAATATCCAACTCCTCTTCCATGCAAGCTAAGGGACCTGTTTGACTCATGGCCATAACTATATTCATCCTCCCTTTTTTCAGCAATTTGGAAGTGCACTCCAGCAATAGTGGTCTAGGCAATTTGGTGGGAGAGAAATAAAAGAATCTTTCACAGACAATTTTTGACAATCCAAGTGGTCACAGCTCAAATAGAAAGATCGATATCAGAACTAGTTAATGCTAGCCATAATAAGCTTAAACATAATCTAATTATGACATCATGGGATTCGTTTATATTGTGAGAGTGGAAACAAATACATGCTCCCTTTGGTTGGTGTTATCAACCAAAACCAAACAAAATGCTGGACAGAGAAGGGATTAAGTGGATGCTGCCATCCAAAGGGTTTAGCAAGATTAACTTTGATGGCTCTTCAAGAGGGAATCCAGGTAAATTAGGGGTGGGAATTTACATCCAAAATTTTCAAGGAATATTACTAGCAGTAAAATGCTGCCCGCTTCTTGATGGCACAAACAATATGGCTGAGGCCAAGGCATTATTAGAAGGTCTAATATTAGCAAAAAATGGAGGCTTTCGATAGATTCAAATAGAGGGAGATTCAATAGTGATTATATCTGCATGTATAAGCAGAATATCCCATAACTAGAAACTATCATACATCCTTCAGCAGATTTGGTTGTTACTGGATTCATTTCAAGAAGTTCAGATCTCTCACATGCTTAGAGAGGGTAATAGACTAGCAGACCATCTGGCAAACAAAGGTTGTCATGGGTATGAACTGGTGGCTATTAATGATGATTCATTTACTAATCATGATGCCGAGTTGAAGGAAATCTATAGTCGAGAAATAGTGTCATGTGCAGTTGATGCCTCAAATGTCCGATTGTGAAGTTTGTTCTTTAACAGATGCATATCTATTTCCCCATCTGCAAGTTCATCGACACACATGTGTTTGTGGTTGTGAAAGTTTAATTAGTGTACTATTCACAGAATCCCATGTTCCAAAAATGACATTGAAACTTATACATAATTTTTCTCACACTTGGGATATCTTGATTTTATTTTGGCTGCACTTGGCAATTTATTACAGCTACAAATATGTGGGCTTTAGATCATATCCATCACTCATTGTCGAGTTACAAGCTAGGAGCCAATGGATTTGTAGGTTTGTCAGGTGATGTTATGCAAACAATGTGCTTGCTATCACCATGAAGTCATGCCCAAAAATTTTAGAGTTAGGATGCGACTGGAACTTTTGGAAGAGGCTCTGCCACCTCACATCATTGAGGGCTTGATTTCATTAATGTTTATATGCCAGTCGCAAGCAATAAGGGATGCAATTCAACTAGTTGTTGGGGAAGAGAGCAATTTGATGGAGGAAGATACACACATTACAATGTTGGTTAACAGAACAGAGTAAACAGAGCATATATTAATGCCAAATTTTTTGATCTATAGACTGTGCCCAGAGCTGCCTATGCCCATAATATCATCTATATTTGTGCATATGACTGAACTTCAAAACATTCCTTTTGTTTACAAAATATTCTTCCTGTAGAACGTTCTTGTAATGCCGTAGACTACATCCGAATGAGAGAAATGATAGAGAAAAAGGAATATAAAATGTACTACATTTATTACAGTAGTTCACAGATGAAAAATGGGCTGGTCGCATGATCACATGAAGAAAATAATGCTCATGTGATCATGCGACAAGAGCAATAGAGGGGACCCACGCACTTTGGAACATTAGCAAAGTTATCGCATAAGGAAATGCACCTGGCCAAAAACTTTAGGTAGTGCATAATATTTGAGGTTGTCACATGATCGCATAAACCAAATAAGGGTTATGCGATCATGTGAAAAGGTGTAAGGAGAGGGCCCCACACAAAATCATTGTAGGTTCGCATATAGAAAAGAAGTCGCATTTAATTCGGTGGTTGCAGTTCAAAATGAGCTGGGCAAGTAGAGCGGTTGCATGATCACATGGGTGGGAATGAAGCCATGCGATCATGTGACAAGGCATGAGGCACAATTGGTGGTAGGTGCAGAAGATGGACGGAAGCTAGGGAAATTAATGCAGAGTGGCGAAAAGGAGTGTGGTCACATGATCGCAAGCGAGGAGAGAGATGCCTTGCGATCATGCGACAAGGCATTGAGAAAGCCTGCGGTAGTAAGAAGTATGGTGGATAGGGAAGATTATAAGCTGGTCACATGATCACATGAAGAAAATAATGCTTGTGCGATCATGCGACAAGAGCAATAAGAGGGGACCCACACACTTTGGAACATTAGCAAAGTTATCACATAAGGAAAAGCGCCTGGCCAAAACTTTAGGCAGTGCATAATATTTGAGGTTGTCGCATGATCGCATAAACCAAATAAGGGTTATGCGATCATGCGAAAAGGTATAAGGAGAGGGCCCCACATAAAATTATCATAGGTTCACATATAGAAAAGCAGTCACATTTAATTCAGTGGTTGTGGTTCAAAAAGACTTGGGCTAGTAGAGAGGTCGCATGATCGCATGGGTGGGAATGAAGCCATGTGATCATGCGACAAGGCACGAGGCACAACCCGTGGTAGGTGCGAAAGATGGACAGAAGCTAGGGAAATTAATGCAGAGAGGTAGAAAGGTGTGTGGTCGCATGATCGCAAGCAAGGAGAGAGAGGCCTTGCGATCATGCGACAAGGCATTGAGAAAGTCTGTGGTAGAAAGAAGTATGGTGGACAGGGAAGATTATAAACTGCCTTGCTGGCATCCACGTCCTTCAACATACTGGACTCTCATTTGTGGAGCATTTGCAACGTGATGGACTTATCCCAGTCAATGTCTTTGGTGTCTTCGCTGTATTGCTCGAAATATGTAATACTTATGTATTTATATATCCTTGGATATATGCATGTATATAACTATGATCCTGGGGTTTCTTACTGGTTCTTCCACGGGGGAGTTATTGAATGAGATTAATAAAATATGGTGGTTACACCACTTTTGCTTAAAAAAAATAAAAATAGTCATGAGGTTTAATTTTTTTTAATATTAATGATATTCTAACTTGCTTAGTATTTGGCATAAATAATAATGGTCATAATATTTGATTATTGTAACATTAATAATAATGTCACTTGCTTATGGTATATGTATACATAAGCATATGGGTGCACACATATGCCTATGAATACATATATAAATATATATTATTATATAATAAATTAATTAAATTGTGTGTAGAAAATTGTTATTATTAGATAATAATAAATCTATGTTACTTTCATTTAATGAAGATGTGCTTCGTAAATTATTTCTACCATGGTTATGTAACTTACTACATTATTTCTAAAAATAATATATTATCTATTTTGCCACCCTCAAGTTTAGGAGACATAGATTTATAATTTTACTAAATAATATTTATTTATCCCTTTATGGGAATGGTTCTACAAGCCTATTATTAACGAATAATTGGTGGATAGTTGCATTGGTTGGAATACTTGTGCAACCACTCACCAATCTATTTACAGGATATATTTTCCTATGTGTGGGGGGTTGGCGTAGAAAATTTTAATTTGAGGAGAGTCTTTATCTTTGGTAAAATATTCCTATAGTTTAGAGAAGAGAGAATTGATTTTTCTTTGAGAGGATGTGAATGAGATTGCTTCTAGAAGAGGTTGGAGCTTGCCTGTAGGAGGAATTTGAAGGAGTGCTTGGAGTAGGTTGGAAATCTTGGATCTTCTGCTCTTTAACGATTTCTCTTCACCAGAATCTAGGTATGATCTATCCTAGAGATAATCCTTCTTGAGTGTTTGTTTCTTGATTGTATTTCCATTTTGTTCTTGCTTCTTCCTATGAGCCTTTAATTTAATAGAGGATTATTCTATTATAACATGGTTATACTCTTATGTGAAATAGTCTTAGGGGAAAGGATAGTTATGATATATTATTGCATAAACTATTGTGCTTCTTCTTCTGGGTGTGTGTTTCCATATATTTATGAGATGCTATATTGAATAGCTACTGGCTAAATATGAAATGCCTAGGTTGATTTGATCCTGATTGTTTTGTTTCCGTGTTCAGATTAGGGTTTTCTGTCATTATTAATTATTCCGGAGTTGTATTTAATCCTGAGTTCAAGTTAGTATTATTAAGGTTTTTTTTATACAAGTATAGCATGTATTTAAATCACTATCATAAAACAACATGCACAGATTTTATTGCATAAAACAATATGCACAGGTTAGGGTTAGGCAGGAATATTTAATCTTTATAGAAGTATAACATAGCATAACATTTAGATTATTTATACAAGTATAAAATTTAAGTATAAGAAATTAAAGTATCAAAAAGTATAAGATTTATGTTATACTTGTATAAAGAAATTAGGTACCTTTTAGGATGTTTGAGATAGGTTTTAGCCTCATAGGAGTTAAGATCCAACTTCTAGATTTTGAGTTTTCAATTTAATTCAGACTTAGTTCAAATTTCAAACATGGGAGATTTTATGGAACATTGTGTTTTTGCATATGGAATTTTGTGTAAACTTTATATATGTTCATTTCTTGCTTGATGGATGTTATATGGTGAATTTAGATGCTTTAATAAGGGTTGGGTTGTGTGTAGGAAGAAGGATTAGGGTTTAGGATTGTTTCCAGGGTCAGGACTATCCTAGGCCTTCCTAAATGCTCCTAATTTTCCTAAATGTCCCTAAACTCTCCTACTCTTTTCTATTCTCGGATGCAAGTTCTCAAAAGTGTTTACGATGTATTTTCCTACATGTATGATGTATTATTGATGTGTGGGTTAAGGGTAGAAAACCTAAGATCACTAAGTGAGTGGCTCTCAGTGCGGGACCGGTGTCCTAAGCTGCTTGTACCAGGGTAACCAACTGAAGAGTTATTTAATAATTTATAATTTAATTAAAACTTATGGGAATGGGTTCAAAAAAAAAAATATTAATGTATTCCTCACCCATGCCATTAGTGCTAGTAAGAATATGGATGGGAGTGGGAGCAGTGCCTATGCATAGGTATGATTGAATGGCACTTGTCTGTATGAAAGGCATTCAGTTCCACATGTGCCTACTTGGGGGCTAGGGCCCGGAGTGGACAGTACAAGGACAACCCAAGGGGTGTGGGCTATGTGATGACACTCACTTAGCTTTTTGCTTAGAGTTTCTACCAAGACTTAAAACCTTTGGGAAAAGAATTATACTTTGATCTTCTTTTCATTTTCTATTTGGGAAAGATTACCCAACCCTAGGTATGGCCTAGCTATCCCTTCCTTGTGGACCTTGGTATTTATCTCCTAGAATGGGGGATTGGGCCTTTTGGTATACATGTGGTTGGTTGGTAAATATTTTTATTGAGGTACATTTTGTGGATGCAGTGCTTAAGGATTCTTACTTTCATAGTATTCCAGTTTTGAAGAATGAAGACTTGTATTTATATTTCACGATGTAAAATTATTGTTACCTTCCAAGAGGAGATGAATGTAATGCAATCATTAATGTATTTCAAAATGTTGTATTTGGAATGGGTAGACTTAGGAAAAAGGAAAATGGAAAGCATGAATGTTATGTATATGATGTATGTTGGAAAAGAAAAAGATTTTGTAATATTTCAAGTAAAGTAGTATGTTTCTTGTTATTGTTGATTAATGGAAAAGTTGGAAAAATAAATGTAATATTTTCAATGTATCAAGTGGTTGGATGATTAGATATTATATGTTATTATTTTTTTAAATGTTATTTCATTCATAAAGGATACTTAGGAATATAGACGGATTTGAATGAAAAATTGAAATGAAAGTACTTTATATTTCTTTATCCAGAATCTACAAATGTTGGGATGTAGTTTTCTTAACAAGTAAATGAAGTTTTTAGTTGGAATTAGTGATTTTTACATTAAATGAAAAGGGAACCTAGGAGGAATCGAAGTCAATCTATGTTTTGTTTATATAACTCTTTTAAAAATTTAAATTTTTCATAAATCATTACTTAGGTTTTCTTTTAAAAAGAGAATCTTTGTTCTCTTCCATGTTTCTATCATGCCCATCGAAAACCAGACTAAATCACACCGATTTTTTTAAAAAAAGAATAGTTTGATCTAAAATAATGTTGCAGGTTAACAGGGTGATCTTTGGAAAAAGTTCTCAAAGGCTCCGAATAATCAAATTTGTTAACCAAGGATGATCTCCATAAGGACACTAGCAGTTAAAGTTATAATCCAGGGTTTCAAAAAGATAGTGAAGTTGCAATCAAGTTCAATAGGGATAGAACGAACACTTCTTGATTGCATAAGGTGATACCAACAAGGTCTATCCAAGGACACCTAATTAGGTTAATCCAATCATTATTTGTATTTTAAGAGTGACCCCTTTTGAAAGAGATAACTAAAGATTATCTATTCATGATTAGGTCACCCTTCGAGTTATTACTAGATTACAACTTAGGAGAGTCTAATGCTCAAAATTTATTTTATCAATGTTTCCAAGGGGTTTTCAATGATAGGAGGTCTCGTTAACTAAACAATTCATTGTTTTAGTAATCACATAGGTTATTTAGAGTTAAAGGAACATTGCCTAGACTATCCTTTAAGTAATGTTCTTATAATTATTGATTATTGATTTTGATATGCTAGACTAACATCTACAAGTTTGTTAAAATTTATAAGATATTATATTCTGATCCAAAATATGTCAAGTTATAATAACCATTTAATTGATGGTTATAATTATATGAGACAAATTATAAAATATCAAGTACTTGATGTGAATATTATCCAATTATTAAAATTATAAATATCATTGAATATTATATTTAATAAATAGTAATAATTAATTAATATATATTAATTAATAAATGATTATAATATAATCGCTAATTAATAAAATATTAATTAATTATTATATTATAATATATTAATTATTTAATACATAAACATTAAAAAGATACTACATAAAATTTTAATTAAACAAACTTATTAAAATAACAACTAAATAAAACAATAAAAATTTACTAAAAAATTTCCCTAAGCTAAGCAAATTAACCACAATAAATTCTACCTAAACTGATTACTGTCTAAGCTCCCCCTAATCTCTAGCAAACACCTACTAAAACTCCTAACCTACTCTCCTAACTTACTTCTCCTTAACCCACATGCCTAGGGAGGTAAGTCCATCATTAACATGCATGCATTGGGGTGCGCATTTAAAGGGAGGAGGACTAGTGCTAGAGGGGCCCACGAGAACTCCTAAAGTAGATTTCAAACAAGAAATAAAAAAAAATAGTCCCAAAACAAAAGAAATGTGACCATGCCTAAAAGCCAGCGCAGGTTGCTTTGGGGAGTGGAGAAAAGGTGTAAGGAATTATTATGTTTATTATAATTTTATTGAATTTTGTTGACTTGGAAAAGGCATGTATATATTATATTATATATTGCATTTCACTATGTACAAGAAGATAATTTATATACTAAAGTAATGACTGTGGCAATGGAATTTGTATGGGAAATTTTCCCATACAAATTCTAGAGACCTGTAGGTCTCAATTGCCAATTTTCTTTGCTTTGTATTTTCTACTTTACTTGTTTGTGATTTCAACTTATTTTTCAACTCTTCACTTGATTTAAATTTGATAATATGCTTATTTTTAGATGAGGAGATTAGTATTTCTATAGGTTACTCTTTAGTACTAAATTTTCAATTTATGTTTGCATATTAAACTAGTGATTTTCTCTTCAAAATAACAAGACAAGCTCACAATTTATTTGCATGGATAAAAGGATGTGAAATAGAGATTGATTTTTTTTTTTAAAACAATACATTTACATACAATGATCCTAGATCAAGATTTATAACATAATGAAAGCTCTCTTTTCATCTCAATTTTCATCTCCATAACCTTCATTGTAACACATCATAAATAACATTTAGCAAGAAGGAAATCTATTCTTTTTTTCTTAATAACAACTACATCTTTTCATTACTATCTCAAAGAGAAACTTCAAGGAAACAACATTTGATATTCCTATTCAATTCTTTGAGAGACTTATTTGAAAACACTTTATTCTACAATCCTTGTTTTCATAAGAACATGATTATACCATTTCATAAGTGAAACTATCAACAAGATTTACAAAACACTTCCTCACAATACATTACAACAACACTTGATTCAATACATGACTTGGAGAGTGAAAGTCCATTACAAAACAATTTACAACCTTGACATAATTTCCACAAACACATAGGACCAATAGTGCCATTCCTTCCAATCCTGCAAAAGCAACCTGAAAGAAACAAGTCAAAAGAAACCATGGTACTCTCCTCCCTACCATAGGTCCAAATAGATGGACCACCCCTGAGCTACGGGAGTTCAAGCCAACCGGGTGATAAAACATACACATTCCTCCTTACATTTACTTCCACATGATCATTTACTCAACAACTTCAATTGAAACCACAAAAAAAAGAAACACTACAATACATAATAAGAAAGCTTCCCAACCCATGGCTTTCACAAGAGGCTTAACCACAAGCCTTCAATGGGTGAAGGTGGACCAAGTACTCCTTTGGGAGAAAAAGGGCCTACAAATAAACATGCCTTCAACAAGGCTCAATATAAAAAAATACTCTTCATTGGCACACATGGCCAAGATCACAAAACAACCACCTTATGCCCCCCAAATTTTAAGCAAGACCCATCCATGGAGCCCATACATCCATGGTGCATTACCCTCTTTACACATGAGGGACTCTCCACCATTGGAGCTGTCCATTGAACCCCTTCACCCTCAAGGATTTCTCTTCCCATCCCATGGGTGAGTGAGTCCTTGCACAACGCCAAAAATCTTGACTCCACACAACACAAAGAGCACAAAAACAAGAAAATCAAACAAGCTCAAGAGAGCATGAATCACTTAGACTCCAAAACAAACTTCAAAAGAACAACAAGATTCACAAGCATAAACTCTCAAGAATACAACACTGGAACTCATACAATACACCAATACATATCTTCTCTGATACTTGCATAAACAAAACATTAAGCAAATGAGTAAGTGAGCCACCAACCTTGGTACAAGCTAATCAGTCAAGTATTGGGAGTGTCTCCTATATCCAAGCTCTCTTCTCTATCCTACTCCAAGCTCCTTAGTTGTCTCCAATATTGGAGAGTGGGTGATTAGGGAGCACCCTCCAAGTTTTCAACTAAAATAGGCTCTTCACCTTCTCCCATGCCCTTGGGTGTAGTGGGAGTTTCCTATTGGATGATCTAACCAAGGTCTTCCAACTTTCCCTACATGGAACTCTCAAAATTGAATGGGGAAGAGTAATGGAAGCTTTTTGACTCAAGAGTTCCCATGTGACTTTGGGATTTTCGCAAATTTTCAAAAAGTCACTTTTGGAGGGCTTCCCAAGGTGCTCCTAGGGTGTCCTATGGTTAAAAGGGTCCCTTACCCATAGGTATAACCCATGGGCCTTCCATTTTATGAAAAGAAACCTTCTTGGAGTCAATTTGACCCCTCAAAACCCAACCCCAAGGTGAAATTCAAAATTCAAAGTGATGTGACCAACTATTGGTGTTCTAACCAAGTTGAGGTATGGGGAAGACCAACTTGTACTAGGTTGGATGGTGACATTCAACCTCTCCATGTGGACTCTTTCCAACTCACATCACAAGAACATGTGTCAATTGACACTACAATACCATACACATAATTACTTGGCAAGTCCACTAAACAATGTAACAACATAAAACATTTACTCTTTTAAATACATTCATAATCATTTCACTTCACAAAATAAAATACATTACAAAGGCCTTGTATCCCTTTGGGACACAACCTTGGTGTCACGGGAATAGTACAAATATGTTGGCTTGACTCCCCCTAATCCATGGTTTATACCTGCACACTTGAGACGAACATCAGTAGTCCCGAGAAATAATAATACCAATGAAAAGTGCAAAACTCAATCATAACTCAATTAACTATCAAGGTATTATATCATCACATTAAATCATTTATCAATTTCATCCATACCTAACATTAGGCACAATTAGGAATTCATCATTTCCTAAGCTACTAATTTCCAGCAGAATTCACATTTACTTATAATAGAACAATGGCCCTGATTTTCACAGTCTAAGATACTCAACTTTTAAAATATGAATACTAACATCAATAGATCAAGGTTCATCTTTACAACACAACATCATAATAATAAAGGCTACACATTCATCTATAACATAACTAGTAATCACCACATAGTTCATTTGTTTTCATCTATCGCTTAATTCAATAATATCCTGGTACTCAAATAATTGCATTAGTCTTTCACATTATAGCTAAACCAATTTTGCATAATTTGACATCATTATTCAATTGCATAATTCATCATCATTATTCAATTGTATCCCTAATCATTGTAATACTCAATTCAAAGGAGTCTAATCTCATTCAAATATTTTTACAACATTCATCTTACTAACTCATCCAAAACATTATCCTAAACATGAAAGCCATCTGGCTCAATCCACCTATATTATGTTAACATGGAAATTAAATCAAATTCGGTGATTCCTTCATAGTAGGGTTGCAATTTCCTTAGGTCTAATTTATCTCAAAATTAAGTAACTAACATCAAGATCATAACACTTCTTATAAGCCATTCTTAGTCATATACTTCAATTATTTCTTTTATTGTGCCCTTGGCACTCAAGGTACACTTATTGTTCTTAATTTAAGTTACAACTTATTTGCCCATTAACTTTTCCCTTTCGAACAATCTCTGAGTTCCTATCTTTCACTTTTAGTCTATTTACATTATAGAAAATATAAAATTTATAATACACCAATATCCGTATTCAATTTTTATTTTTATTCTTTTTTTTATTTTTTGTTCCCTTAAGAGATTAGATTGAAGGCTTTGATAACGGGGACAGGGCCCCACAAGGATTTTCTAGAACATCCAACTATACTAAACCTTATCTTTTTATAATAAAATCCAGGTGCATCTCATAGTCTCAACATGCAGTCCTAGCACCTAAAATCCATCAGGGTGATCCAACTATCAGAGGGAAAACATGAGGGGTCTTATAGTTTCCCTTGTAGGACATGACATCTTTGGTATCAGAGAACTAAGTTGCTACACTAGGGCCCTGGAAATTTGGCCCATGCTTCTTAAAACTTGTTATTCATTTAAGGAAATACTTAAACATAGAATTATAATAGGACCCTTAAACTTATCCTTATTCTTCTTCATGGTAGGATACCTCATATAACCTGGAGTAGAAGGTGAGGTGCCTGGACTACCCCTCCTAGATCTCAACAAGAGAGTTATCATGAAGAAGAACACTATGGGGTTAGGGGGGATCAATCTGAAAATTAATCAGGGGGTTTTCACAGGGCTCAAGTGCAAGAACTCCTACAACAGATTCTTTAGAGGTTAGATGCAGGGTAGGATAGAGGTCACCATGGGGAGACTAATAGTCACCATGAAGAAAGGGAAATGAGTCCTAGAAGGAGAGATCAGGAAAAAGAAGAATATTCTTTATTAGCATCTCACATGAAAGACCTCATTAGGACTAAGACTAACCCATTTAGGGGAAATCAAGGTGGATCTACCTCTGAAACTTGGCTGCTAGACTTAGAAAGGATTTTCTCCATGCATCCTTAGAGTAGCAACACCAAAACCCATTTTACAGTAATTCACCTTTGTGACTTTGCATCCACTTGGTGGGAAATAGAGAAAGAGAAACCTCACATAGATATTACCATTCTTTCATGGGAACCATTCCTAGAACTCTTTCGAGCTAGATTTCTTTCTGATCATTGGAGGTGGGAAAGAGCATAAGAGTTTCACAACTTGAGATAGCTAGTTATGTTAGTTGATGACTATATGTGAAAGTTCTTTGAACTCAAGCCATACTGAAGATAAAAGTATGATGAACCCATGTTGACTCAACATTTCCTTAGAGGAGTCAATAATTGCTTGGCTAACAGCGTATGAATCTTTGAATCTCAAATAGTGAATGATGTAGTCATCAAGGCTCTTCTTGAGGAACAAAATATAGCATCAAGGTTAGGAGGTTGGATAGGTGGCCAATGGGGTAATGCCTTCTAGGCCGGGTTAGGTTTCAAAAGGAATCTATCTCAAGGAGTGCCTTGACCTAAAAACTATCCTCCCAAAGGAAATCAAAACCACCAGAAAAGAAAATTTCACAGCAACAACAACAACAATTACAATGGAAATAACAATAAAAATGGGGGTTCTCAATCTAACAATCCTCACAAATGGCAGTGTGCAAAGTGATACCTGAGCCCTCAGCCAGCTCATAGTATGCCTAAGAAATCTAGTTGGACTAACTATCAGCAGTCTAGTGCACCTTTAGTTTGAAGGAATTTTGTTAAGAACACCAGATGTTACTCTTGTGGTCAACATGGGCACATTGTAGTTAATTGCCCTCAGAAATCTTCCCCAGAAGGTAGCTATAGATAGGTTGCTTCAAAACCAATAGTAGGTAATGTAGGGAGAACTCACTGAGTATTTGCCACATTAGACCACAGACAAGCCAATCATTAGGGATCATTCATCGAAACCCCAGGTTTGTTAAGGGGTATCTCTACAACTATATTATTTGATTCAGGAGCAATAGTTTTTTTTATTTCACCTTCTCTAGTAGAGCAATGTGGGCTGAAGGTAGTAAGGTAGGAAGATAGGTGGTAGGTTGAGCTAGCCTCTGGGGCATGAATAACCTGTGACTCTTGTGACCAAAGTTGCAAGTTAGAGCTTGGACCTTTTTCCACCTTAGTAGATCTCCGAGTAATTCCTCTAGGCTCATATGGAGTAGTTCTAGGTATGGATTGGTTGGATGCTCACAAAGCCACTTTCGAATTTAGAAACAAAAGCATTCAATGTTTAGATGACTTAGGAGAACCTAAGAAGGTTGTTGGAGTACAATGACCCATCTCTCTCCACATGATTTCTATGATGCAGCTCATGAAGTGCATGCACAAAGGATGCCAATTATTTTAAGTCTCAGTAGAGGACTTGTACCAAGAAGAAAGTAGGGATGTATCACTAGATCATCCCCTATTATAGGATTACTTAGATGTTTTTCCCAAGGAAATTCTAGGAATGCCACCCAAGAGGGACATTGACTTGCAAATTGAGTTGTTTCCAGGAGCAGAACCAATCTCCAAAGCTCCATACTGTATGACCACACAAGAACTTGGAGAAATCAAGCTTCAATTGGAAGGCCTTTTAGAAAAAGGATTTATTAGACCCAGTGTGTCACCATGGGTTGCACTAGTAATAGTTATGAAGAAGAAAGATGGCTCTCTTCGATTGTGTATTGACTATTGTCAACTCAACAAAGTCATGATCAAGAATCAGTATCCATTACCCCACATTAATGATCTATTTGATCAAATGAAAGGGAAAAAAATATTTTCAAAAATTGATCTCAAGTCAGGATACCATCAACTTAGAATTCAGGAAGTTGATATTCCTCAAATAGCTTTCTGTACCAGGTATGGTCACTATGAGTTCACTGTGGTACCATTTGGGTTAACGAAAGCCCCTTATATATTCATGAGCTTAATGAATGGGTGTTTAGAACCTACTTGGATAAATTTGTGATATTATTCTTAGATGATATCTTAGTGTTCTCCAAAACTCTTGAAGAACATGAGGTTCATCTTCACGAAGTATTGTAGTGCCTTAGAGAAAATCAACTTTATGCCAATGCAAAAAAGTGTGAATTCTTTCAGACAGAGGTTAAGTATCTTGGACATGTCATTTCAAGAAATGGAATCACTATTGATCAAGCCAAAATTCAAGCCATAGTGGAGTGGCCAACTCCAACTAATGTCATCAAATTTCATAGCTTTATGGGACTAGTTGGGTATTAAAGATGGTTTGTCAAAGAGTTCTCTTAGATAGCTCATCCCATTACCTCCTTGCAAAGGAAAGGTAATCAGTTTATTTTTTCAAAACAATGTGAAGCCACTTTGCAATGTTTGAAGGAAAGATAAACCGGTGCTCCAATCTTGGTGGTTCTTTAACCATTAGGAAACTTCATAGTTTTCACAGATGCCTCACTAGAAGGGATTGGGGCAGTTCTTATGCAAGAAGGAAAAATTGTTGCTTATGAGTCTAGGAAGCTTAAATATCATGAGCTCAACTACTCCACCCATGATCTATAACTTTTAGTATTAGTTCATGCCTTAGTAAAGTGGAGGCACTTTCTGTTGGGTCATAATTTTGAACTCCGAACACATCATCGAAGCCTTCAATATATCTTCTGTCAACTGAACCTCAATTCTAGACAACGTAGGTGGATGAAATTCTTATGTGAATATGATTTTGAGGCTAAGTACATCCAAGAGAAGACAAGTGAGGTGGGAGATTCTTTGAGTATGTGCAGACATGTTTTATTAGCACTATCCCTTAGCACAAATTTGGAGAAAAGAATCAGGGAGGCGCTCACATCTGACTCTTGGTTTTAGGAGGTTAAGGAAGAAATAGAGTCTGGAGGATTCTTGGAAGGTCACTTCTTAGTATATTCCTTAGATACTCTTGGGTTGTTGTGATACAAAAATAGAATCGATGTGCCCATGGAAGGAGATATTTGTGCGCTTATCCTGTTAGAAATCCACAAGGCTCCCTATTCAACACATCTAGGGGTGAAGAAAATGTATCCTAACCTATGACAGTTATACTATTGGTCAGGAATGAAGAGAGATATTATAGAATACATGGCTAGATGTTTGGAATGTTAGAGAGTGAAAGCATAGCATCAACACCACACTGGTCTATTGCAACCTCACCTAGTGCCAAAATGGAAATGGGACATTATTTCCATGGATTTTATTCTGGGACTTCTATGTGAGGTCCACTTTCGGCCCACATAGTGATCCTGTGTTATTCATATTAGCTATCTTTTTGATTATGTTTCTTTCAGAGACACTTGGACTTTGTCGACTACTGTTATATTATGTTTGACTCGATGGACTGTTCTTTTGATGATTCTGCATATGGGATCCATGATGTGTAGATTTGGTTTATGTTTTTATATGATATTTTGTGAACCTGATGGTCTAGATGATATTTAAATTACGTTATGTAATTTCATTTGAAATGTGCAATCAAATCATGAATATTATATGCAATTGACGTATGAGTTGAATTATGCAATTTAATGTTTAAATTTCGCTATATCATATATGTTATTGTAATGGTTTTCTTCCTTGAATTACTGATGCTGCATTTAGGTATTGCAGGTGGAAGGACCATGGAAACACATTCGGGGAAAACACATTGAACATAGGGTAACCAGTTATACCAAGGCCCCGTCTATTAAGAGACCTGAGGCCTCGTTGTTAAGTAATTTATTTCGTAACAGTAATTTGAATGTTTGTATGTTATGTGTTGTTATTCTGGATGTACCTTTCGTGAAATGTTATTTTGTTAAGTGTCGCTTGACACCTATGTTCAATGTTATTAAGGTACATCATGTGTTGTGTGAGAGCACTTGCTAGGAGTTTTAGGGATATCTTAGCACTCCTTTCTGCCATAGGAATCTTTATGCAATCTCATTCCCCATTTTCGATGTTATTTCTCGACATGGGTTTAGAGGGTTAATAATGGCCTTAGGAGATAGTTTTATGCTTAATTTGTTAACCCATTCCATGTATCCATGGGTTAGGGGTATTTTCACCTCTTTAGAAGCCTAAAAGTGACTTTAGGACCCTTTTAAAAATTCATTTTCCTTCTTGAGAGAAAATTGCAACTTGCATGTTGGAACCTCATTTATGAGGTTAGGTGTAGAAGCCCTATTTAGAGGAAATTTTGGCTTAGGGTGATTCATTCACCCATTCTCTATTTTTAGAGAGCTTTCAGAAAGTTAGAGGAAAAAAAGGCTTGAAGCTTGGATTAGGGCTCAACAACATTCTACCATAGCTTGGATTTGAGGTAGGAATTCATGTGCTCTCTCTGTTTGTTTGAGATGTTTGTTAAAATGATCATGTTCTTGGCTCCCCATGGTTGGTCATGGTGGAGGTTTGTTTTGTTTAGTGTTGTGTTTTAGCTCCCCATGGTTGGTCATGGTGAGAGCAAGCTTGCATATGTGTTTATCATGTAATTGAATTTTTGGGTTGTTTACTCTTAGATTCTCTCACCCTTGGGAGGGAAGAGAAATCAAGAGGGGGTGTGGAAATGGAGGCAACTCCATGTGTAGAGTCTCCTCCATGTGTGGGGAAGGATGAACCTTGGGTGAGTGATTTTCCCCAAGAGACCTTGCATGTAGCCCTTGTGGCAATGGGGGGCATAAGGAGGGAAAATTGGCCATGTGTGCCTTGTATGTATTTGAGAAATATGGGTCCATGTGTGGCCTTGTATATTATGCAATGGTAATCTCCATGGTTTTGTCTACCACACCCTACAAAGGAAATTCATGGGAATTCCTTAGTTTACTTCTTGAGGGAATTTGGGAATTTTGTCCATGTTTGTTAAATCATGTTGTGATTGTGTGTATATGTTTGTAACCTGTTCAATGTGTTCTCCCCAAGCTCGGGGGTGGTCTCATGAGAGACCTTGGATGGGAGGTGAGCTCCCATGGTCTTTTCCTTGCTTTATTTGAATTTCAAACTCCTCATGGCACGTGGGTAGAGGAGGCTAAGAGGCTAGTGGGTAGGCTGGTTTAGCAAGTTAGATTTTTTAGGAAGGAGTTGGTAGTTAATTTGGAGGATAGGGTAGTTGTAGTATGTAGGATATTTTGAAGTTTTAAAGATTGTTTTTTTGATAGGTTGTTTAGTAGTTTAGTTAGTTTAGTTAGAAGTTATTTAGATGTTTAGATAGTTAATAAGATTGTTTAGTGGGTAATAAAGTTATTTGTTATTTTATGTTATTTTGTTATTATTGCTTTTGGACTTAATATTAGTATAAATAGATATTATGTTATGCAAGGAATTTTATAGTTATTGGTAATTCCCATTTTGTTCAATATTGATAATTTTAAGTATGTATTAAATATTAGTTAATAAATTATAATTTATTAATTAATTAATATCTATATTACTTAATTAATATTTTATAATTATTAATTAATAATATATAATAATTAAATATAATTAATGATAAAGACTTATAGTTTTTATTTTCTAATTTGTTTATAAACTTAATGAATCAGTTCATGTTTATCCTGTATTTCGAATCAAATCGATTAAGCTCCATGATCAGATTGGACTTAATTTAAACATTAGTAAACTGAATGACCGTCATATGGAATAACGTAAACATTAGTCATTCTTGTCCTTTTAGTCGACCACTGAGATCTATAGTTGACAAACGATAACTTTGATCGTCATGAAGATGGACGTACTTAACCTTAATTTATATTCCTATAGCATCCTTGTTAGACAACATTGTCGAGGTTGTTTACCTGAATCATTGTAGCTTCGTCATTGAACTCTTTAACCCGCATCTTGTGTGTAGTAAACTTATCACTTTTTAAAAAAATTGTTGGTTGTGTTTTGTCCCAACTTTTGGGCATCACATTCTAGTTACTCCCAATAGATATGATGCTATCATGGTAATAGTTGATAGACTCACCAAGGTGGCCCATTTTTCTCCCATCCAGTCCTCTTACTCAACAACTTTGGTAGCTAGAGTATTCATGAAGGACATTGTGAGAATCCATGATATTCCTAGAAAAATCATATCTGATCATGATCTAGCATTCACATTAGCTCTTTGGACTTCACTTCAGCACACTTTGGGGACTTAGCTCAACTTTAGTTTAGCCTATCACCCAAAGACATATGGGAAGACAGAGCAAGTCAATCAGGTTCTTGAGGATATGCTGAGAATGTATGTTATGGATAGAAAAACACATTGGGAAGAGTATCTATATTTTGTGGAGTTTTCTTATAATAATGGTTATCAGAGTTCTATAGGTATGTCCCCTTTTTAGGCTTTGTAAGCTCATTCGTGCCACACTCCTTTAAGTTGGCACCGATTGGAGGATAGGGTACTTCTAGGCCTTGAGATGTTATCGAATATGGAGTAGTAGGTCAAGCATATCAGAGAGCATATTTTGGAAGCTTAGGATAGGTAGAATAAGAATGTAGATGCTCACAAGACTGATGTACACTTTTATCTTGGTGATATAGTCTATTTGAGGGTGCATCCACGAAAGAGTCCAATCCATTATGGAAAAGGCTCCAAGTTGGCACCCCGATTTGTTGGACCTTTTGAGGTCCTAGACATGATAGGACTAGTAGCTTATTGGCTTTCCTTGTTGCCCAGCCTTGCTCCTATTCACAATGTATTTCATGTTTGAGTTCTTAGAAAATATATTCTTGATGTGACTCATGTTTTGTATTGGAATACATTATAGGTAGCGGACGGGCAGCTGGCTTTAGAGCTGGTGCACATTTTGCAACAGTGGACACTAACCCTCAGGGGTCACACCATAGATTAGGCAAGGGTTCAATGGGACCCCAATGTTGATTCCTCCGCTACATGGAAGGATGTTGCTAGACTAAGAGATTCTTATTCATATCTATTTGTAGGCTTCCAAGAGTAAGCCTAACTCTAGGGTGGAGAATGTAATACCCTCTCCTATGGTGATACTTGGACTTTCAGATTTGGATATTCTATTATGATGGTTAGAACCATACATTTACACTTATGTTTTGTGGATGATGATATGTTTATTAGATGAATGATATGCTCATTTATGGTTATCATTTATATGTTCATTAAATTAGAAAAAAAATCTATCTTTATATGTTTTATGGAGCTAACCCAAGGATTTGAATCTAACCATTATCATGATGTGTTATGTTTTATGGATATGTGTTTGATGTGTTTTCATGACACAGGATGAAGTTGTAGTTACTCACTTAGTTGAGGTCCACATAATGTATCAATCTTGGTCATCTATTTGCATATATCTAATTTGTATGAATAGCCATATGTATATATGTACCTCTTCTTGGTCATGCAAGATTGAAGGTACTAGGTATAATCTCAACCCGGGTTCACAGGTCTGAGAGATCCCTCAAAATCCTTAATCGTTGTTGTTGTTACAGAGATATCACTAGGTTCCATGGGAAGGAACTCTACCTCTAACTATTTTATCCTTAGCTGGGGAGTCCTGAGCCAGTCTCCTATGTGGATGATGTATCTTGTTTATTGGATTTGTTGCTTTGATGTTTTGAAATGTTTATGTTGTGATTCGGATTATGTGTATGAGGAATCTCTTATTTTCCATTAGTAGAGGATATATATATATATATATATATATATATATATATATATATATATATATATATATATATATATATATATATATATATATATATATATATATATATATATATATATATATATATATATATATATGAAGATTATGATTATATTTTGTGGATATAAATTATAATTGGATTTAACTTATAATGTATTTGGTTTAAATAATAATAGTCATGATGTTTACTTATTTGTAATATTAATAATATTGTGACCTGCTTAGTATTTGGCTTAAATAATAATGGTCACAATATTTAATTTTTGTAATGTTAATAATAATTTTACTTGCTTATGGCATATGTATAGATAAGCATATGGGTGCACACATATGCCTATGAATACATATATAAATATATATTTTTATTTAGTAAATTAATTAAATTGTGTGAAGAAAATTATTATTATTAGATAATAATAAATCTATGTTACTTTCATTTAATGAAGATGTGCTTGGTAAATTCTTTCTACCATGCTTATGTAACTTAGTACATTATTTCTGAAAATAATATTATCTATTTTTCCACCATTAAGATTAAGAGATAGATTTATAATTTTACTAAATAATATTTATATATCCCTTTACAGGAATGGTTCTGTAAATTGTATTATTAATGAATAACTTGTGGATAGTTGCATCGGTTGGAATTCAAGTGCACCCACTCCCCAATTTATTTACAAGAGAGATTTTCCTGTGTGTGGTAGGTTGGCATAGTAAATTTTAATTTGAGAAGAGGCTTTATCTTCGATAAAATATTGCTATAGTTTGGAGAAGAGAGAATTGATTTTTCTCTATAAAGAGGGTATGTGCAAGATCATGAGGGGCCAAAAAGTGGTGATGTCAATTCAAAACTTTAACAATGTAGCTGATGACTTTTTTTTCACCTGAATTTGATAAAATGAAAAGGGTATCTTAAGGAGATTATCAGCTTTCTATCAATATAATTGCTGTCAAATTTTGAATTCGGTAAGTAATTATTAGTTATTTTCTAATTGAGCTACCTCTAAAGTGTTGATTTATATACTAATTGAAAAATGACTATAACTTTCAGACGGTATAATATTTTTGAAATCCAAAAAATGCATCACATTCTATGCTTCACCTACTATAAGGAAAAAAAATTAAAAATTTGAATTTTGTAAAGTTTTGAATGAGTTAAGGTGGTCAGACACGAGAGTTTTTAAATTCTGAAAATATTGTAGCAAAAAATTCATAATTAATTATTTTTTTAGAATAAAATTACAAAAACATATGTGTCACATCCGGGCATGAGTCTACTACTTATATATAAAATCTTATAATAAAATATTATCATTTGATTATGATTAAGGTGGTCAGACATACACCTACTTCTTTTTTTTTTCCTGAAATTTTTGTACTGCTCCATTGAAATCTATACTTTTCACCAATCATACTAACATTTTTTCTCAAAAAAGGCCTATTAGTTTAGAAACTACATTCAATTTTTTATAGATTCTATTCTTACAACTTTTTGATATTAGGTTCATAGCTAGTTGAAATTTTCACATCAAGTTGACTAACCCTGATTTGCTAATTTCTCATTGCCACTTAAGGGCATAGTTTGGCCCCTCATGATCTTGCACATACCCAGGATGTGAATGAGATTACTTCTGGAAGAGGTTGGAGCTTTCCTATAGGAGGAATTTGGAGTGCTTGGAGTAGGTTGGAAATCTTGGATTTTCTACTCTCCAATGGTATCTCTTCGCTAAACTCCAGGTAGGATCTATCCTAGAGATAATCCTTCTTGAGTGTTTGTTTCTTTATTGTGTTTCCATTATGTTCTTGTTGCTTACTGTGAGCCAGTAATTTAAAAGAGGAATTGAATTATAACATAGCTGGACTCTTATGTGAAATAGTCTCAGGGGAAAGGATAGTTATGATATATTATTGCATAAACTATTGTGCTTCCTCTTGTGGGCATGTGTTGCCATGTATTTTTTAGGTGCTATATTGAATAGCTACTGGCTAAATTAATGTAGGATCAAATGTAGATTTTTTATTATGTTTCTATGTATTGTCTTATGTGTAGTAGGAGATAGTTTTAAATAATACATGTTTAAATATGCATGAGTTGTTCACATGTTTCTATAATCTGAATAGTGCTTCCAGAATTTAGAACTATTATTCCCACCTTACTAGTCCATATTTGTTGCAGTACCACCTTTATCTGTCAAGATGCAGGGCATCATTTTTTTGTGTAGTTTTTTCTTATTTGGTAGTTCCTATCATTCTATAAATAATTGCACAGATTTGTGAATGTAATGCCCTGTCCTTATTAGCAGAATGAAATGCGCAAGTTGATTTGTTCCCGACTGTTTTGTTTCTATGTTCATATTAGGCTTTTCTATCATAATTAATTATTCTAGAGTTGTATTTAATCCTGAGTTCATGTGAGTGGCTCTCAATGTAGGACTGGGGCCCTAAGTGGCTAGTATCATGGTAACCGACTAAAGAGTTATTTAACAAGTGATAATTTAATTAAAACTTATGGAAATGGACTCAAACACTAAAAACATTAATGTACGTCTCACACATGCCATTAGTTCTAGTCAAGGCTATGGATGGGAGTGGGAGAATGTGCCTATGCATAGGTACAATCGAATGGTGCTTGTCTATACAAAGCTCATTTGGTACCAGATGTGCTTACTTGGAGGACGGGGCCCATAGTGGCTAGTACCAGGACTACCCAAGGGGTGAGGGCTATGCAATGACACTCACTTAGCTTGTTGCTTAGAGTTTCTACCAAGCCTTAGAACCTTTGGGAAAAGATTTATACTTTGATATTCTTTTCATTTTCTATTTGGGAAAGGTTACCCAACCCTAGGTATGGCCTAGCTATCCATTCCTTGTGTACCTTGGTGTTTATCTCCTAGCATGGGGGAGTGGGCCTTTTGGTATCCACGTGGTTGGGTGGTAAATATTTTTATTTAGGTACCTTTTGCAAATGCAATGATTAGGGATTCTTACCTGTATAGTATTATAGTTTTTAAGAATGAAGACTTGTATTTATCTCTCCTGATGTAAAATTATTGTTACCTCCCAAGAGGAGATATGATGAAGGGTGCTCCCCTTAATACCACAAACACATAACAGAAATAGAGAAACAACAACAATAATACACAAGAACAAAAAATTGGCTTCTTATTATCTCCACAAATGTGGAATTAAAAACTTTCAGAATTACAATATGCAAAGCCACATGGGCATTCCCTTACAATATTCTATAGGACAAAGCCTCGAATCAGTACCTAGATCTACTACCCAGAACTGCCCTAGACAACACTACAGGCCTTCTTTATATAGGCAATTTCCACCGCCCGAGAAGGTTCTAGAAATTTAGCCCTTAGGGCCGACCAAACTTAGAATTCTTTTATTTTACAATTTATTACATCAAAGTCGGCTCAAAATGAGTTTTGAAACCCAAAGAGAAATTTTGAAGAAAAATTATTTTCCAACATTTCAGGTGACACAACTTCTGAAGACCATAAGTCATCTCCCATTGACCCGATTGGCTATTATAACCCCATTCTAGAAATGCCACGAAGCACTCTACAGGCTTAATCCATGCAAAACACCCGTCACCAAAATTTTCAACATCATCCGGGGCCTCTAAAGCCTTCAAAACTAAGTTCAAAGTTCAAACATTTCGAGATCGTAAGACCAACTTACTAAAAATAGCAAGTTTCCATAAATAGAAAATTTGTACAAGATAGCCCTTTATTGAATACAAAAATATAAATATTTTTGGGTGATGCAAGATTGCTCTTACACCCAGGATGCTCCTACATCAGACACCCAGGGTAATTTGAGAAGTGACCCTGTCATGACTCAGGTGTGCAAAGGAAAACCAAGATGGTTAACCTCCTCCTTTGTTAGCCATGATGAATCTTCAACAGGTCATCCTTTCCATTTGACCAAGTACTCTTCATATGTCTTGTTCCTTGTGCTTCTGCCAACATGACTGTCCCGTATGTCTTCAATCTCCTTGATATCTGAACTGGTTGCTGGAATACTCCACTATGCTACTGCAACCTCATCTTCAAAAAATCCTTCATGATACTCTGTCAAATCTGAAATGTTAAACACTGGTGAAATATTCAGCTCAATAGGCAATCCTACCTCATATGGTCTTTGGAAAACCATGTAGTCTCACCACTTCTCTGAAAAATAATTTTTCTACATGAACAACATCATTAGTCTTCTTGCAGGGAATGAAATGTGCCATCTTCAAAAATCTGTCAACTACTACAAAAGTTGAATCATGTCCCTACTGTGTCCTTTATAAACCAAGAATAAAGTCCATACTGATATCCTCCCAAGGCTTCTCTAGTATAGGTAATGGCTGATACAACCCTATATTTTGCTTCACTCCTTTCGCCATCTGACATACTCTGCAACTCTGTACAAACTTCTTCACATCTTGCTGCAATTATGGCCAATAATAATTCTCACCAACCAAAGCAAGGGTTTTATCATGACCAAAATGTCCAGCCAATCCTCCACTATGCTTCTCCTTGATGAGATTCTCCCTCATAGAACTTTGTGGAATAGCATATCATCTTGGATGATAAAATCCATCCATTTTGTCCTGTCTAGAGTAACAGGTTTTGTACAAGCTTTCCAAGCTTCACCAAAATCAGGATCCTCTGGATACAAATTCTTGATTTCCTTGAACCCAACCACTCCAATTTGCATCTCTGTCAGCAATAGTTGCCTTATGCTAAGAGCATCTGCAACCCTATTAGACTTTCCACTCTTGTGTTTCAAAACAAATGTATAACTCTGCAAAAACTCAACCCATTTCAAATGCCTCTGATTCAACTTTTCTTGACTATTCAAATATTGCAATGCTTGATGATCAGTATACAAAACAAACTCCTTAGGAAGCAGATAATGTCTCCACTTCTTTAATGCCTGAACTATAGCATAAAATACCTGATCATAGACAGAATATTTTCTCTTGGCATCATTTAACTTCTCACTGAAATAAGCAATAGGTTTACCTTCTTGGCTCATAACAATTCCTATTGCAGTACCACTAGCATCTCAATCTACTTGAAACACCTTATTAAAATTTGGAAGTGCTAAAACAGGTTGTTCTGTAACTTTTTGTTTCAACAATTGAAAACTCTTTTCTGCCCCATTAGTCCACTTAAACTCTTTTCTATACCCTCTCATTGTTTCAGTCAAGGGTCCACAAATACTGCTAAAATTTTTGCTAAAATTTCTGTAAAAGCTAGCCAAACCATGAAAAGATATTATTTTAGTAGCACTCCTTAGAGTAGGTCATTCAAGGATAGCCTGTACCTTCTCTGGGTCCATTTTTAGACCTTCTGCTGAAACTACAAATCCCAAATACACTAACTCTTTCTTCACAAAACTGCACTTCTTTAAATTAATCAACAATTTCTCATCCCTCAACTTCCCAAACACCATACGAATATGCATTATATGTTCCTCCAATTTTTTGCTAAAAATCAAAATATCATCTAGGTAAACAATGACAAACTTACCCAGAAATTCTTTCAGAACCTCGTTCATGAGCCGCATGAAAGTGCTCGATGCATTGGTTAGCCCAAAAGGTATGAATAACCACTCATACAGTCCTTCCTTTGTCTTGAAGGTAGTCTTCCATTCATCTCCTTCTCTGATCTGAATCTGGTGATATCCACTCTTCAGATCTATCTTTGAGAAATACACAGCCCCACTCAAACAATCCATAATACCATCCATTCGTGGCAATGGAAACCTATACTTGATTGTGATCTTATTTATTGCTCTGGAATCTATACACATCCTCCACTCTCCATTCTTCTTTGGTGCTAATACTGCTGGTACAACATAAGGACTCAGACTCTCTCGAATCAACCCCTTCTGCAATAACTTGTGTACTTGTCTGTTCAACTCTTCACTTTTTGCTGGTGTCATTCTGTGTGCTGCCTTGTTTGGAAAACTAGCTCCTAGAATCAAATCTATCTGATGACTGATCTTCCTTACCAGTGGTAATACATCAGGTACATTATCAGATACAATATCCTGAAACTCATTCAACAAATCTGCAACTTCTACAGGTACATCCTCTACTTCTTTTTTACCAACTTTTGGAATTAAAGAAAAATACACATGCTCATGCCTCATACCATCTAGGAATTTTTTTCCATCAACAAATGTTATTCTTGCATTACCACATACCTTTTCTTTGGTCTCCTTCAATGGCTTTAGCTTATGTTGCACTCCATCCTTTTTCAGGGAATACGTATTCGCATGACCATCGTGTACAGCACATCTGTCAAACTCCCACGGTCTACCCAACAACATATGACATGCATCCATAGAGATGATATCACATAGTACCTCATCTTGGTACCCACTGATCTTGAACTTTACCAGGCACTATTCACTGACCATGACCTTGTGGTCATCCTGCACCTAGGCAATCTGATATGGATGTGGGTGTTTCTGTCTCTTAAGCTTCAACTTTGTCACCATCCCTTCTGACACCAAATTGTCAGTGCTTCCACTATCAATAATCACATCATAGAATTTACCCTCACACTTGCATCTAGTGTGAAATAGGCTCCTCCTTTGTTCAGGTTCATTCTCACCACTCAGCAAGACTCTTTTATTAATTAGCATTTCTCCTCTTTCAACATCTTCAGAATTTGATGATCTAGCATCTTCATCTACATGTGCAACTCTAGCCTGGCCTACATTTCTCCTGTCTATTCTACCGTGGTGTTGAGGATATTCAAATACCCTATGACCTTCTTCTGCATAGTGAAAACATGTTCCATGGAAGCCTCCTCTTCTAGATCCTTGCCCTCTTCCTCTTCCTCTCTAATCTCTATTACTCTAATCCTAGAAATGATTGGAATTATTTCCTCTCTGATTCTGACTGCTACTAGCCTCATCTTTCTTTTTCGGATCTTCATTTTGGCCACCATATGACCGTCCACCAGATCTTCAACCATGACCTCTTCCATTTTGTCTACTCTCAAACTTCTTGTTTAGCTTTTCCTCTACTTTTAGGGCAAACTGGTATGCCTCCTCAATACTGTTCATTCGAACCAGATTCAACTCCTCCTAAATGCTTTGCCTTAACCCATTAAGGTATCGAGCAACTTTCTCCTTATCAGCTTCTGCATGGCCTATTCTGATGAGGAGTCGATAGAACTCCTCTATATACTCCTGAACATATCTTTCTGCTTGCTTCAAACTTTGCATTTTCTTTAGTAGGTCAAGCTCATAATCAACAGGAATGAACTGTCGCTTCAATTTATCCACCATCTGATCCCATCTTGTGATTTTATCTTTCCTTCTTCTATTTCACTCCAATTGAATTTCTTGCTACCAGATCTTCGCATGACCTTTCAATCTGGCCTTCACAAATTTGACCCTATCAGGATCCTCAACATCTTCATACTCAAAATATTCCTGACATTCATTGATCCAGTTGATCAATTCCTCTGGGTTAAGATTCCTAGAAAATGTAGAAACCTCAATCTTAGGTCTTTTCCCAATCTTGAAAATCGCCCGAAAAAGTCTTTCTTCCTCCTGGTTCACAATTTCAGCTTCTCCTTCTTGATATTCTTCTTCAGCTTCATCTTTGCTTTTGTCTCTGACATTAAGATTCATTCCTCTGTGAATCTCTTCTTGCAATGCTCACACTTGTCTCTATAGCTCTCTAACCTCAGGTGTCACAGCACCAGCTCTTCCGCCACATTCTCTTCATGGAGGCATTTTTGCAATGCGCGCTGAAACCGTAACCATGGTCCTGGTGTAAACTACCTCACAGTCGGTGATCTATTTTGTAACACCTAGAAAAATACTAGATGAGAAAACCAAAATTAACCCATCACAAGATAAATAACCACATGAAAAAAAACATTTTTTTTTTTATTAACATTCCACAAATCAGATCATAAAAGTATACAAACTAAATTTTAAAGTTATCCATACATAAAATTCAGATTACAATAGAGTAACATCAATACTCTTTATTGAAATACTTCATAAACAAATACCTAATTTTTATTCAAGATTTCATATACAAACTACAAACTTCTCTAATGATCAATAGAATTGCCACAATCTGTTTCCCATAAGTTTTCATTGCTGCCATCCATTTGCCCAAGTTCATTATCTTATCCATTTAGATTCCTGAAATAACAATATGAACACAAACACCAAAACAAATAGGGCTCAGACACAGATACAAAGAATACAATTAAACTCCATATATCTGCATAACAAAGTTAGTTATACGAACATGTTATCCAAATAACCTACAACAAACATACAGGAAAATAACCATACAGATAATAGTAATTACTAAATTTCATTTAAAACAGAAATAAACTCGCACAGATTATGACAAGGTAATGAGCCAATAGTTCATGGGTGTCAACATAAGAATTCTACATCTCGTAGCAACTCATTATGTCCGGTGAAACCATAGAATTTTAGTCTTATTAATTGAAACCCAACCCATGAATTTTAAATGTTACCACTTGTTTAAACAACTGTCATAATCTTTCCCATAAGGATCCAGACTAGTGTCGAAGGGCATCCGACAAAATAATTCCATCACCACAAGTTACTCGCTTTATGACGGCCACCCAATCTAAAGGATCATACTTGCATAATCTGAAAACACATGTCCTAACTGCCACAAATTGAAAAGAATTACAGAATCCAAACTCATACCGCAGTTGTTCCCACTACATCATTATCACATTGAATCCATTATCATAATTTGAACTTTTAGAGCCATACATCAATCATTTACAATGACTGAATCAAAACCATTACACAACATACTGCAATAATATAAACTTTTCTCTAATTAACAGTATGATAAAACAATACGCATATTAAAATCTGTTAACATAAAACATATAACAGTCTGTTCAAAATCAGAAGACTTCTTATCTAATTTCCATATTTAATTATCATAAAACATGTTGTTTACACAAAATTATAACATCATGTCTCAGATACTATTAAAATACAGCTTCTTATATTGCGAAAAAGATAACCACAATAACTAGTAACTGTTACATTATGAATAAGAACAATATTATTCAATACTCATTATAAACCCAATTTAACCAGTCACTAAATAATCATCGAAATCTTAAAACATACTCTATTAAAACAAAAGATATCATCATCTACAAAACTGTTCAACCACTAAAACCGTATTGAACTTTCAACTACAATAAAACTATACCCGAACCTTATTTCATACAATACAAGACCCTCACGGCAACATTACTATCCTATACTATAATCTTGATAGAAAATTAATACAATTACAACGTAGTTAAACATTATACTGTACCAATTTTCATTTTACCATACCAAACACTAGAAACACGGTTTCAACCATCTGTTTCCCAAATAACAAAAGAAATGCTTGCTATGAAAAATATCATCAAGTAAAGATATAGCTGCTAATCCTGACTATAATCTTTAATAACCAAAGATACAAATCGAACCCATTTTCTGACCAAACAAGTCAACACACAGAAACTTAATTGTACAATTACATCATTTACATCCATCATACCAAGATTTAACATAACCGACACAAAAACCACAATAAACTCGACCCAAAAGAAATCTTTGTACAATGATATTCCTTCTCAAAGAAAATCATGGAGAAGATAAATAAAAACTCAACATTAACAACTCAAAAGAATCGATGCTAAAACTTCATCCTACCAACCTTACTACGATATTACTAAACAACACAAGAGAAACAAGCCCGCGGCCCTCAAATACTGCAACTTTTCTAACTTCTTCCAAACCAAAAGCTAAGAACTAAGGAACATATCTGCAAACACTGAGACATTAAAACATAACGCTGACCCATCTTTACTGCCTAAAACACTAACAGAGGTCTGGTTCATTCTCTTACAAGGCTCAAATAAACACAATGCAAATCCACCCGATATCACATAAAAGTAGAGTCTCAACTAAAATCTCAAAAGCACAAAAATGTTCAGAGGTAACGGGCTCTACAAAAATCCTAATGATACCCAATACTCAATCCTAACTATAGTCTTCGAATTAACAACATCTTTCAAAACTTTCCATAACGCTAACACCCGTAACAGAGCACACTAAAAGCTAACTTCACACCCTCTATTTTATATAACATAATTGAGGAATGATAAAACATTCTACAACAATGCATAAAAAAAAACAACGGCTAACAAATCTATTTGTAGAACAGAAAGGAAATAGAAACAGGGTAACACTAACTTAGTTTACAAAACACCTGCAAACAAGGTCACGGCTACAAAATCCTAAAGTCCCTTAAGCCGAACTCTATTAACAGAGTTTTAACAACAAACCTTGTTAATATTCTCAGATTAATATACCATTTTAGACAAAAATAATACACAATCAAACCCCTTTTAATTTTTAATTTTTATTTTTTTTAACAGATTGAAGAATACACAGATTTTCTACAGAATCACACATTTGACACACTCACATTTCATTGCAATTTGAAGTAACCCAAGCATATCAACAAAACAAAGAGCTAACTAACAAATAATACAGAATAGAGAGAGACAGTATAAGAGTTAGGAAGGCCCCCTACTTGTCCAAAGAAAGCTGAAAACATAGTTGACCACCAAACCACTGAGCCTCTGCTCCTACCGTCGAACTCTTAACAACCCAAATGCTAGAGAAGCCCTCCAAACAAAGTTGCAAAGCCATGAAAGTTTCTTGCAATGTCATGAAAACAAAATGCTGTGAACAAACTTCACATAACACACCCATCTTAACGAATGGAATGAAGTTTGAAGACGCCACCATTCCAACCACAACCCCAAATACTCGCAGTGGTCTACGGCTAATGCTGGTAACAGCTTGAACAAGGAACCCACTAACAGAGAAAAAATGGCGATACAACAGTAGAAAGCATTAACCTCACTCCAGCTCATTAATTTGACCTTATCACTGCACACTTCAACTAAAATCAAAGCAAAGCCAAATGTCCAACAAGTACTACTCTGATCCCAAAGTCTGCCAGCATTAATTCCCACTCTCCTTTGAACTACTCACCACTATGCTGTGGCAGTAATCCACTAGCTGCCCTCACTAAGCTTTAGGGTTTAGGTTTAGCAAAACCACTATGTGATAGATCACACTTAAACCAAATAAAACTAACCATCCTCTACTAATATGTTTAACATATTAATAACTTATGACAAAGGTAACTAACATTAGTTGACAACAATGTTGTATACTAACAAGTCCAAAACATTAATATTAGGTATAATATCAATTATGAAATCCATTCTAACTCAAAGAAATTTAGGTCACTAACAAATAATTAAATTTTTTTAATCGTAATTAACTAATTAAATATAACAAACAAACAACTAGTCACTTAACTAACATTACTATCTAAAAGGAAAGAATTGGAATTTAATCAACAATGTAAATATAATCTTTACATTTTATATATACTTACTGTATAAAATATTCAGAGCATATAAATCACTATTTATCCCATTACAAGTATAACTCTAAATTACGATTAACATCCTCATAACCAAGCCATAAATATACATTTTTATACTTATATGTTAATCAGTTTAATTAGGCCATAAATATCACTAACACTAATAAATAAACAGAATAGACAGAAACATCATAAAATCAGATTGTGTTTCTAATACATGTAAAAATTACAGATACATCAGATAATGCTACAATGTAATCGGTAATGTCAGAAATCATGGCACTATAATTCTAAAATAGTTGTGATAAAATCCATCAACTCAACATAGATATAGAAGAAAAAACTAGAATTAACCTTAAGTTCTGTCAGTATTATAGTCCTCAAAATAGAAGTTAACAACCAAAAAATCTAACCAAAGCAAAACAGTAAAATAGTAAAGTCTGTAACTGTCAGGGGCATGACATATTTACACACTCAAGAACTCCTGCTCTGATACCACTTGATGAAGGGTGCTCCCCTTAATACCACAAGCACATAACATAAATAGAGAAACAACAACAATAATATGCAAGAACAAAAAATTGGCTTCTTATTATCTCCACAAATGTGGAATTACAAACTTTTAGAATTACAATATGCAAAGCCACATGGGCATTCCCTTACAATATTCTGAAGGACAAAGCCTCGAATCAATACCCAGATCTACTACCCAGAACTGCCCTAGACAACACTACAGGCCTTCTTTATATAGGCAATTTCCACCACCTGAGAAGGTTCTAGAAATTTAGCCCTTAGGGCCAACCAAACTTAGAATTATTTTATTTTACAATTTATTACATCAAAGTCAGCTCAAAATGAGTTTTGAAACCCAAGCAAAAATTTTGAAGAAAAATTATTTTCCACCATTTCAGGTGACCCAACTTCTGAAGACCATAAGTAATCGCTCGTTGACACGATTGGCTATTATAACCCCATTCTAGAAACACCACGAAGCACTCTATATGCTTGACTAGGGAAAAGCGCTTGTCACCCAAATTTTCAACCTCATCTGGGGCCTCTAAAGCCTTCAAAACTGAGTTCAAAGTTTCTGTACCCTACTGCCAATACCAAAAATCTTCAATATCTTCAAAACTACACCTGATCTAGCCATGAAACTTTGCTGGCAAGTTGATATGACTGAGATGAACCTCCATATGTAAAATCAGACATTCCAGGATCATAAGACCAACTTACTAAAAATAGAAAGTTTCCATAAATAGCAACTCTGCACAAGATAACCCTTATTGAATACAAAAACATAAATATTTTTGGGTGATGCAAGATTGCTCTTACACCCAGGATGCTCCTGCATCAAGATGAATGTAATGTAATCTTTAATGTATTTCAAAATTTTATTTTTGGAATGGATAGACTTAGCAAAAAAGAAAAGGGAAAGCATGAACATTATGTATATGATGTCTGTGGGAAAAGAAAAAGATTTTGTAATATTTCAAGTAAAGTAGTATGTTTCTTGTTATTGTGTATTACTGGAAAATATGAAAAAATAAAAGTAATATTTGCAATGTATCAAGTGGTTGGATGATTACATATTATATGGTATTAATGCTTTAAATGTTATATCATTCATAAAGGATACTTAGGAATATAGATGGATTTAAATGGCAAATTGAAATGAAAGTACTTTATATTTCTTTATAAAGAATATACAAATGTTGGGATGTAGTTTTCTTAAGAAGTAAATCAAGTTGTTAGTACACTATATGGACTTAATGATTTGTACATTAAATGAAAAAGGAACCTTGGAGGAATCTAAGTTAATCTATGTTTTGTTTATATAATTCTTCTAAAAAATCAAATTTTTCATAAATCATTACTTAGGTTTTCTTTTACCAAGAGAATCTTTGTTCTCTTCCCTAGTTCCCTTTGCGAGGCATGATATCTTTGGTATTAGAGCTCTAAGTTGCTACACTGGGGCCCTAGAAATTTGGCCCATGCTTCTCAAAACTTGTTATTCATCTAAGGAAATACTTAAACATAGAATTAGACTAGGACCCTTAAACTTATCCTTCTTCTTACTCATGGAAGGATGCTTTGTACAAGCCATAGTAGAAGGGGAGGTGCCCAAAATACCCCTTCTAGATCTCAACAAGAGATTTTTCATAAAGAAGAATAATATTGGGGTGGGGGTGATCAATCTAAAAATCAATCAGGGGGTTTTCAGGGGGCTCAAGTGCAAGAACTCCCAAAATAGATTCTTCAGAGGTTAGATTCAGGATAGGATAGAGGTCACCATGGGGAGACTAATACTCACCATGATGTAAGGGAAAGGATCTACCACTGAAACTTGGCTGCTAGAAATAGAAAGGCTTTTCTCCATGCATCCTTTTAGCAGCAATACCAATGCCTAGTTTGTAGTCATTCACCTTAGAGACTTTACATCCACTTGGTGGGAAATAGAGAAAGAGAAACTTCATATAGATATTACCACTCTTTCATGGGAACTATTCCTAGAACTCTTTGGAGCCAGATTTATTTTTTATCAATGGAGGCGGGGAAGAGCAGAAGAATTTCACAACTTGAGATAGTTAACTATGTCAGTTGATGCCTATGAGTGAAAGTTCTTTAAACTCAAGCCATACTCAGGATATAAGGATGATGAACCCATGTTGACTTAGCACTTCCTTAGAGGACTCAACGGTAGCTTGACCGATAGCATATGACTATTTGAACCTTAGATAGTTATGATGGAGTCATCAAGGCTCACCTTGAGGAAAAAAATATAGCCTTGGGGTTAGGGGGTCAGATAGGTGGCCAAGGGGGTAATGCCTTCCAGGCCGGATCAGGTTTCAAAGGGAATCTATCTCAAGGAGCACATGGACCTAAAAGCTATCCTCCCAATGGAAGTCAGAAGCACTAGAAAAGGAAATTTCATAGCAACAACAACAAGAATTTTACAATGGAAATAACAATAAAAATGGGGGTTCTCAATCTAACAATCCTCGCAACTAGCAGAATGCAAAGTGATACTTTAACCCTTAGCTAGCTCAGAGTATGCCTCAAAACTCTAGTCAGGGTAGCTATCAGAAGTCTAGTGCACCTTTCATAGGAAGAAATTGTAGAAGTTGAGAAATCCAACTTCACAAAATGCCAAGAACACCTCCATGCAAATAACCTCTTGCTAAAAGGAAACCAAGAAGAAAGAAAACCAAGATCTTGGAAACCTCAGTAGTGTGAGATAAATTGTATTCGAAGATAATGAAAAAGCATTTACAAGGTTCAACCTATAAAGGTGAACAAAACCCTAAAGCCTAAAAAAGCTAGGTTGCACATTAATAATTAATAAAAGAATTAATTATTAATGCACCTAAGAGAAAGCTTAAGCACTAAAGAGTAATAACTTAATGAATTAAATCAATATGATTTAATTAGTAAGAAAACTAAATATTACTCTAATAGCCCCCCTTAAGCTAAGCGCAAGGGGAAGCTAACCTAACAGAGCTATGAAAGAAGGAAATTTGTTCTGACAACAAGGCCTGATCAGGTACCTAGTATAAGGAAATCTTTTTAAACCAGAGACAAAGGAGAAAACCAAGTGGGAAAAACTCCTCTCCAAAAAGAGATATAAAAGCAAGCAAAAGACAAAAAATGACTTCAAGAGACTCTCTCAAAGCCATAAGTACAATGTGTTTTTCCAACCCCCCCATGAGGGAGGGTCAGGGCTCCAAAGCCCCCCGAAAATGGAAGAACCTCTGAAACAATGAATGGACCAATGTGACTCCAATACAAAGGAGTGAAAGATAGTGAACACTGAAGAGGTACCTTTGAAAGATGAGGTGTCACTGGAAGGCCAAGCTGATGCTCAAAGGAGTAGACATGAGGATCTTGAAAGGGAATCCCCAATGTATGAGGTATGACAGGTGTGTTGATACTGTTAAGAGAGAGGAGATGAGTGTCCTCTATAGAATCCTCAATAACTACACCTGGTGGCTTGATGAATGGAGCTGGAGGGTTTGGCAGTGATGAAGAAGAGTCCTACTAAAGAGAAGAAACCCCAACAAGATGAGGTGAGGTGGTCATAGAAGTGATCTCAGGAACAACACAGAGGTTCAAGAGACCTGACTGTCCCACATGATGCTCTCGCGTAAGAGGAGAGTTGTGTGACGATAATGGAGCTGGTGGACCAAAGTGTGAGAAGGTGTAGATATGGGTGGAATGATCACCTATCCCTATAGCAATAATGCCATCTATCACACTATCCCAAATGAAAGACTAAATCTGGCGTGAACTCAACTGTCTTTCCTGATCCACTGTGTAATTTGGCAAATGGAGAGAAGGTTTGTAGATAGAGATGGAACATACAATACATCATTGAATATGCCATCTTGAATGCATACTGAACCTTTCCCACAGACTATCATAACAATGTTATTCCCCATGAGATTGTGAGGAATAGTAGAAGCCTCAATAGATGAGAAGATCTCTAGAGAAGATGCCATATGATGAGAAGCACCAGAATCCAGTATCCAAGGGACCTATGAGGGGGATGCAACGGAAGCCTGTAATGCAAGATCTTGTCCAAAATCCTATCCAAATGTCGAAGATGAGGTAGAAGACTAAAAATTAGACCCCTATGAGGTTGAAGAGGATGGAGAGGAAATAGTGCTCTTCTGAAGGAGAGCTTGCAAATCTACAATATGTTTCTCATAGCCATCAAATCTCTTTTTAAAATAATGTGACTCATCATGAGGTCCCTTCTGACAATAGGAAGAGGTAGGGCTCTAAGACTTCTATTCTCCTTCTTAGAAGAAGATGGTGGGCTAGTAGAGTGTTGAAAAGAGGAATCAGATATCCGCTTTGGCTTCTACTTCTGAGAATTCTAAGGTTTCTTGGCAAGTAATGCCTGTGACTATGAACCTGCAAGTGAATCCATCTGAGTGATCTTGGATTGCTCATGAGTCAACCTATCATAGAAAGTCTCAAAAGAGGGCATAACATGTCTAGCTACCCAAAGCATCCATTGTGGAATAGAAAGTGGAAGAAAAGATCTGATACTATCCTCGCAACTTTGAGAGTATCAGATAGATACACTCATCATCTATCTGATTTTCCCACATCCCTGCAAAACTATACACAGAGACTTGAACTTCATCAAGAAGTCCTCTATAGTGGGGAAATCAGAAGGAGTTAAAGAGGTCAACTTTGCATCAAGCTGAAGCTTCCCAGAATTCATTCATTTGTACCAAACAAGGTTGAAAACTTGCCCCAGATAGCCCTAGGAGTGGTCAAACCTTCTAGGTGAAACATGAGACTATTAGAGATGTTCAGTGCAATCAAACCCATAGATTCATTCATTTTGCTTTTGTGTTGAAGAATCTCAAAGGGATGCTGCAGGATAGGTTTTTTCTCATCCAAACATGACCATAAGCCACGCGACATAAGAAGCCTGGTCATGTGTGCTTTCCAAGTGTGATAACTTGTGTGGTGTTAGCCGGGCCACAGAGGGGTCTAACATTGAAGAGAAGAAGATAGAAGTAGAAGGGTCTTTTTTGAAGTAAATTATAGAAAGGAAATTGCACCCCCCCACAATATATAATTCTATCCCCTATATAGAAAAGAAACAATTATTGAAAGCACAAAAAATAAGGAGAAAACCTAGACGCCAGATGTAGAAATGGAGGAAACAAAAGCCTCTACTTTGACACCAAAAATGAAAGCTCAAATGGACAAGTTAGACAACCAAACTAGAAACATTGCATCCATCTCAAAAAGACCTTTCTGAGGATATTTTGTTTTCAAAAAATGGACACCGTATGCCCAAGTTACGTTGAAAAAACCAACTGCACCTCCAAAAATGAGCTCTCTAGAAAAAACCAATGACAAGAAAAAATTTAATGGTCGTTTTCTCGTCACGGGCCCGTCTCACTGGAAAAAAAAAATTTGCCGAAAAGTTTGAAAATTTGCCAAAAAAATGTCATGAAAAATTCTTTGCCGACGATGACGTCAAGGTGATTGTCCACCACTGTCCGAGCGAAAGAGGAGGCGGCCAGTGGGTGGCGCTGTGACAGGCATGTGGGGGGCATAGAGGCTGGTTGGCGGGTGGCACTGGGATGGTGCGCTAGCAGTGCACTAGCGGTGCCCTGTTAAACTCCAAAAAATATATAAAAAATGAAAATTAAAAAAAAAAAAAATTTCTCATTTTTCGTGCCGTATGGCCCGAATGGGCTAGAAAATTCACTCAGAAGCCCCGAAGGCCAAATAAGTCAATTTTTTATATGGAAATAGGGGTTTTTGGGCCTTTCAGATGCAACCATGAGCTCCTTTTTGCCCAAAGTGCTCCAAAAAAATGAGACCCGGTGGATCTAATAAAAAAATAATAGAAAGAACTGCAACACCTAGAAAAAGTGTGAAAAAAGAAATAAAAAATAACATCCTACAGAGAATACTAGATCTTAAAAAGCTTGAAACCCTTAACCTCAAAAACTAGTCCAAAGTCACCAGAGTAGCGCACAGCAGGAGAGCTCTGATACATGTAGAAGTTGAGAAATCCAACTTCACAGAACGCTGAGAACACCTGCATGCAAACAACCTGTTGCTGAAAGGAAACTAAGAAGACATAAAGAAAGAGCTTGGAAATCTCAGTGGTGTGAGAGAAATTGTATTCCAAGATAATGAAAAAGTATTTACAAGGTTCAACCTACAAAGGTGAACAAAACCCTAAAGACTAAAAAAGCTAGGTTGCACATTAATAATTAATAAAATAATTAATTATTAATGCACCTAAGAGAAAGCTTAAGCACTAAAGAGTAATAACTTAATGAATTAAATCAATATTATTTAATTAGTAAGAAAACTAAATATTACTCTAACAGGAATTTTGTTAAGAACACTAGATGTTACTCTTGTGGTCAACATGGGCACATTGCAGTTAATTGCCCTCATAAATCTTCCCCATCAGCAAGCTATAGATAGGTTGCTTCAGAAACCAACGGTAGGTAATGCAGGCTGAGCTCACCAAGTATTTGCCACATTAGACAATCGAACAAGCCAATCATCAGGGATCAGTCATCGAAACCCCTAGTTTGTTAAGGGGTATCTCTACCACTATATTATTTGATTCAGGAGCTATAGATTCTTTTATTTCACCTTCTTTAGTAGAGCAATGTGGGTTGAAGGTAGTAAGATAGGAAGATAGGTGGCAAGTTGACCTAGCCTCCGAGGTAAAAATAACCTCTCACTCTTGTGTCTAGAGTTGCAAGTTAGAGCTTGGACCTTTTTCCAGCTTTGTAGATCTCTGAGTAATTCCTCTTAGCTTGTATGGAGTAGTTTTGGGTATGAATTGGTTGGATGCTCACAAAGCCACTTTGGATTATAGAAACAAAAGCATTCAGTGCTTAGATGACTTAGGATAACCTAAGAAGATTGTTGGGGTGCAACGACCCATCTCTCTCCGCATGATTTTTGTGATGGTAGCTCAAGAAGTGCATGAGAAAAGGATGCCAATATTTGTAGTCACAGTAGAGGACTTGGACCAAGAAGAAAGTAGGTATGTATCACTAGATCATCCCCTATTATAGGAGTACTTGGATTTTTTTCTCAAGAAAATTCTAGGAATGCCATCCAAGAGGGACATTGACTTCCAAATTGAGTTGGTTCCAAGAGCAGAACCAATCTCCAAAGCTTTGTACTGTATGACCACATAAGAACTTGGGGAACTCAAGCTTTAGGTTGAATTCCTTTTGGAAAAAGGATTTATCAAACCTAGGGTGTCACCATGGGGTGCACCAGTAATATTTGTGAATAAAAAAGATGGCTCTCTTTGATTGTGCATCGACTATTATCAACTCAAAAAAGTCACTATCAAGAATTGGTATCCTTTTCCCCGCATTAACAATCTATTTGACCAAATCAAAGGGGAAAAAATATTTTGAAAAATTGATCTCAAGTCAGGATACAATCAACTTAGAATTAAGGAAGCCGATATTTATCGAACAACTTTCCATACCAGGTATGGTCACTATGAGTTCACTATGGTACCATTTGGATTAATGAACACCCCTTTTGTATTCATGAGATTAATGAGTGGGGTTTTCAAAACCTACTTGGATAAATTTGTGATAGTATTCTTAGATGATATCTTAGTGTTCTCCAAAACTCTTGAAGAACATGAGGTTCATCTTCACAAGTATTGCAATGCCTTAGCAAAAATCAACTTTATGCCAATGTAGAAAAGTGTGAATTCTTTCAGACAGAGGTTAATTATCTTGGACACATCATTTTAGTAAATGGCATTGCTATTGATCAAGCCAAAATTCAAGCCATAGTGGAATGGCCAACTCTGACTAATGTCCCTAAAGTTCATAGCTTTATGGGACTAGCTGGGGTACTATAGACGGTTTGTCAAAGAGTTCTCTCAGATATCTCATCTCATTACTTCCTTGCAAAGGAAAGGTAAGAAGTTTGTTTGGTCAAAAATATGTGAGGCCTCTTCTCCAATGTTTGAAGGAAAGATTAACCAGTGCTCCAATCTTGGTGGTTCCTGAACCATCAAGAAACTTCGTAGTTTGCATAGATGCCTCACTAGAAGGGATTGGGGTAGATCTTATGCATGAAGGAAAATTTGTTTCTTATGAGTCTAGGAAGCTTCAGTATCATGAGATCAACTACCCCAACCAAGATCTAGAACTTGCAGTAGTATTTCATGCCTTAGTAAAGTGGAGGCACTTTCTGTTGGGTCATAAATTTGAGCTCCAAAGAGATCATTCAAGCCTTCAGGTATATCTTCTCTCAACCTAACCTCAATGCTAGATAATGTAGGTGGATGAAATTCTTATGTGAATATAAGTTTGATGTTAAGTACATCCAAGGGAAGATGAATGTGTTTGCAGATGCTTTGAGAAGGTGTAGATAAGTTTTATCAACACTATCCCTTAGCACAGATTTGGAGAAAAGAATCAGGGAGGCACTCACTTTTGACTCTTGGTTTCAGGAGGTTAAGGCAAAAAATAGAGTCATGAAGAACCTTTGAAGGTTGCTTCTCAGGATATTCCTTAGATACCCTTGGTGTTGTTGCAATAGAAAAAAAGAATCTATGTGCCCATGGCAGGAGATCTTCGTGCCCTTATCCTTTTAGAAAGCCACAAGGCTCCCTCTTTCGTACATGTCAGGGTGAAGAAAATGTATGCTGACCTATGCCAATTTTACTATTGGTCAAGAATTAAGAGAGATATTGTAGACTACATGGCTAGATGTTTGTGACTGTCAGAGAGTGAGAGCAGAGCATCAACACCCTAATAGTCTACTGCAACCTCACCTAGTGCTAGAATGGAAATGGGACATTATTTCAATAGATTTTATTGTGGGACTTCCATTTACTCCCAAGGAGACATGACACTATCATGGTAATAATTGATAGACTCACCAAGGTAGTCCATTTTTATCCCATGCAGTCCTCCTACTTAGCAACTTTAGTACCTAGAGTATTCATGAAGGACACTAGTGAGACTCCATGATATTCTAAGGAAAAT
>BSBK01015342.1:0-5000 GCA_027943335.1 Chamaecyparis obtusa
TGTCTTGGTATAGTAACTTACAAGATAAGTGATGTCAAACTAGTTGACATCAATGACAACATAATATTGATTTAATCATATTACATATCTACTCAGAAACTCCTTAGTGATCTTTAATCATGGATTCTTCAATCAGATTCCAAATCAGTTGTAGTCCAGCATCTCTCCCTTTGGCATTGATGGCAACTCAAGTAATATGAAATGTGCCATACACATACCAAACATATATTCTACAACTTTGTGAAAAAAATGCTGTAAATTGAATAGAATTAATATGTTTAATCACTACATTACTAACCAACATTAGATAATACAACTTTACCATTCTGTAGTTGTGTTCTTTTCAGTTCTCCTATTCTTGCCTTCTGTTCTCTGTAACTGATCTTCAATACTTTGTCTCATTCAGATTATCTCTCCCTTACTTTTCAGTTCTCATCTGTGCTTGTTCCTTTTCATAGCTTGTTCTTTCATATTATTTATCTCTCCCTTTGACAACAATGCCAAAAGAAACAAATAAACAATCAATTATGTCATCCTCTGTATCTCTGAATACTGATATCCCAATCGGTTCAAGTTCTTCAAACTTAATCACAACCTTGAACATAATTCAAAGTGTGAACTATGCTGCATCAACATGAATGATCTTTTGATAAAAATAGGCTGATGAAACATCTAGATCACCTTAGTGAATGATAGACAGGGGACAGACCCCAAGTCTAGTCCTCAAGTATTCAAATGTGTCCTTCGGTAGAGGCTTTGTAAAAATATCTGCAAGTTGTTCTTTAGATGTGACAAATTCCAACTTCACTTGCTTCTCTTGCACTTGTTCTCTTAAGTAATGATACTTAATAGATATATGCTTTGTCTTAGAGTGCATTATAGGAATCTTTGAAATATTAATATCACTAGTGTTGTCACAATATATAATCACTGGGTCAGTGATTACCTCATTCATTCCTTCCAACACTTGCTTGATATATGCAATGTTTGAATAGTTAGTAGCAGCAACAACATACTCGGCTTCAGCTATAGACTAAGAAATACTAGCTTGCTTTTTACTTGTCCATGTTACAAGTCTTTTACCAAAGAAAAATGCTCCTCCGGTGGTGCTTTTTCTATCATCCACATTTCCAGCCCAATCAGCATTGGTGTAAACTTTCAGTTCAAACTTCCCTTCCTTAGGATACCATAATCCATAATTCTCTATTTTCTCCAAGTATCTTAAGATCCTTTTGTATCTATCATGTGTGATTCTCTAGGATTAGCAGAAAATCTTGCAACAATACCCACAACATGTGCTATATCTAGTCTACTATGAACTATGTACATTAACTTACCAATCAGGATTGGTAAAGTGTCTGGTTTACCTCTGTAGTTTCATCCTCCTTTGTCAATTTTCCTCCAGTAGCCATCAGTGTTCCCACAGTTTAGCATCTTCCATGTCAAATGTCTCCAGTACTTCCTTTATGTATTTAGATTGTGTGATGAATATCCCATCACTCTGCTAAATCACTTGTAGTCCAAGAAAGAACTTAATCTCTCTGAACATAGACATTTCAAATTACTTTTGCATTTCATCAGAAAATGTCTTGCATACAAGATCTGAGCCTCCAAAAATAAATGTCATAAACAAATATTTCAGTAATGATTAATATTACTCATTCAGTATCACCTTTCACATACAGATTGTTGTTTTCACTTGTTCTAACAAACCAAAACTTAACAAGTAAGTATGCATTCTTTCATACCATGCTCTCAATGCTTGCTTCAATCCATATAAAGCTTTGTGTAATCTACATACCATGTCTTTATTGTCAGGATCAACAATCCTTCAGGTTGTTCGATGTAGACCTCTTCTTCAAGTATACCATTTAAAAATGCTGACTTCACATCCACTTGATAGACTTTGAATTTCTTGTGTGCAGCATAATGCAAGTAGCATTCTAACTCCTTATAATCTAGCAATAGGTGCAAATGTTTCACCATAGTTAATGCCTTCTTCCTTTGCATATCCCTTACATACCAATCTAGCTTTATTTCTTGTGACTTCACCATTTTCATTCAATTTATTCCTATATATCCACTTAGTACTAATAACATTCTTATCTTTTGGTCTGGATACTAAGGACCAGGTTTTGTTCTTCTCTATTTCCTCTATCTCCTCCCTTCATTGCATTAAACCCATTCTTCATTCTCTAATGCAACTTTCACAGTTTTAGGTTCAAATTCACAAATTAGACATATACCTTGTCTTGTTTTGCTTCTAGTTTGCATTCCAAGCATGTTTGTCTCCAATGATTTGTGTCTCAAGATGATGTCTTTTGACAAAACTAGCCAGAACTCGATTTATCCTTTCTTGCTCATCCTGTTCAGGGTCATTTCCTTGCTTGGTAGCTCCATCTTGTTCATCAGTTTGTGTTGCCTGTTGTCCTACATTGTTTCCCTACTGATCGGTTGTCACAGCTTGCGGCATTGGTATATACTCTAGATGTTCAATGTAAGTGAATCTACTGTAGTCTCCTAGTTCCTTTGTACTTTCCTCTATGTTCTTATCATCAAACTCATCAACACAAACATTAGTACTTTCAACTATCTTATTTGTAACCTTATTCAAACATTTATATGCTTTACTTGTAGAGGAATATCCTAGAAATATCCCTTCATCTCCTTTAAAATAAAATTTTCCATTTCTCTCATCTTTCAAAATAAAGCATTTACTTCCAAAAATTATGAAATAACTTATAGTAGGTTTGTGTCCAAACCAAAACTCATAAGGTGTTGGTTGGAGTACTTCTTCAGTTGTACTCGGTTAAGAACATACACGGTTGTACTGATAGCTTCCCTCCAATATGTCTGAGCAACATTCTTATGTATCATTAATGTTCTAGCACAGTCAATTATAGACCTGTTCCTCCTTTCAGCAATGCCATTTTGCTGAGGTGTCCTTGGTGTAGATACCTATCTTTTGATTCCATGCTCATTAAAAAAATTAGTAAATTCATCAGAGATAAACTCACCTCCTCTATCAGATCTTAAGCATGTTATTTCCTTTTTGGTTTCTTTCTCTACCTTATCTTTATACCACTTAAACATTTTAAAAGCTTTTGATTTCTCTTTCAGGAACATAACGGTCATCAGTCTAGTATAATCATCAGCAAAAAGAATAAAATATCTATCACCAGAACAACTCTGAGTTCTCATAGGACCACATAGGTCGATATGAACCAACTCAAGTATCTTCTTTGTTGAGTAGTCTTTTCTTTTAAAACTAGACTTAGTCATCTTACCTTTCTGACATTCATGGCACATGGCATGATTAGGTTTTGTCAAGCTAGGCAATCCTCTAACTCTTTTCTTTCTACTAATCTTGATCATGTTGTCAAAGTTCACATGGCATAACCTTCTGTGCCACAACCAAGAATCTTCATCTCTTATTAAAAAACAAGAAGGTTGATCCATATCAAGATAGAATAGATTACCTCTAGATTGTGTACCAGTTTCAACAAGTCTTCCCTCATCATCATAGATCTTCACCTTTTTTCTCTCAAAAGCCAGTTGGTGGCCTGAATTGTTCAGCTGAGCCACACTTAATAGATTATAGTTCAGTCCATCTACCTAGTATGCATTTTCACATTGTATTCTATCATTGATCATTAGTGATCCTTTACCTCTTACCATATAAGGTGCATCATTTCCCATTCTCACAGATCATCCATTATATTCAACCAAGATGATCAAACTTCTCTACATCACCAGTCATATGATGTGTACAGCCATTGTCTATGATCCATGTATCATTTCTGCTTACTTTAGAGATTAGTGTTATCTCTTCATGTTTCTCTTCTTCCTCTAAGTCATCTTTCATAGAAACAAATACAACTTCTATATCATCATCAGAATCAGATTTGGTTTCAATATCTTTGGCTATGTAACATACCTTTTTGCCTTTTTCATCTTAGTTGTCTCGTTGTTGTGTCGGTAGCCTCTGTTGACTCTTCTCCCATAGCTTCCTTCAGATCGGTCTTTGGATCTATCATCATCTTTCTTCTAAGGGCATATAGTAGTGATTTGATTGACTTCTTTACAATTAAAGCATGCCAAAGGTAGTTTACCTCTATACCTTCCTTTTCCTTTGGGAAATCTTTTGGCCATAAGAGCTTCAAGCTCATCAAGTTCATCATCGGTATTGTCATCACTATCACAATTATTACTATTCCTACTAGACTTTCCAATCTTTAGAGAAGACATGAAAGCAAATTCAACAAAAGGAACAACACTATTATCAAATTTGTTTAATTCAAAAGTTGCAAGTTTACCGATCAGAGTGTCAAGAGTAAGGTTGGATGTAGCTCTTGTTTCATGAATTGCAGAAATTCTGATAGCATAAACTGGTAGCAAAGTTCTGAGAATCTTGCTTATTACTGTTTCATCATCAATCACTCCCATCAGATGCTCTAATAGCATGTACCACCTCTTTGAGTCTATTTGAATATTGGACAATGTTCTCACCTTCTTTCATTCTCATATCATCAAATCTGCCTCTCAGACTTTTAGCTCGGGCTCTTTTGACATTCAGATCTCCACTATATATTAGTGTTAATTTATCCCACATTGCTTTGGTAGTCATGCATGTCTTAATATCTTCAAATTCAGTGTCAGTATAGGCAGCAACAAGTTCCATCATAGTAACATTGTGTTCATGCTTCTCCTTCAGTTGATCAAGAGTTAAGGGACTAGTGGGCGGTTGTATGTATCCATTCTCCATTAGATCTAGTGTAGAGTTCCCAATTCCAGATATGTGCAGCTTCATCCTGCTTTGCCATACTATGAAGTTCTCTTTGTTTAGTTTTTGTACTTCCCTCTTATACATCTTGAGACCTTTATGCTTAAGTCCTTAAAACTCTATTCTAAGCAACCAATGCTTTGATACCAATTGTTAGAATAACTAAGAAGGGGGGGTGAATCAATTATCTAGTGTCCCAAAACAAATTGTATAATTC
>BSBK01015342.1:10000-45000 GCA_027943335.1 Chamaecyparis obtusa
ATACAAAAGATGGTTAAGTCCACTTGATTAAGCGATTTTACTGTAACAATGGTTAAACTGATACAAAATGATCTGATTCAAATACAACTAAGATTGTAGATTTTCAAATCTATGCTAAGCTCAAAAATACCTCCTCTGATCAATATTCAATTCAATCCTTCATATCCTTCAACATATTCAGCTCAATGAATAATACCTTGATGCCCGGTAATGCCTCCAGTTCTACTTGGTTCTATCTGTAACCAGTTTGATCAGTAGTGGATGAAAATAGTCCTTTCACACAATTTCTCTTACAATGTTGATAAGCTCCAGACTCAATAATGAATCTCATATCTCTTTAAATAGATGTCATAAAGCATTTTTTTCTCATCCATTAGATTTTGCCTATTAATCTCCATTTTTCATTTTTCGCTTCAAGATTTCTTGGCAGATGTGTCTATAACATGTTTCATCCTTCTCCATTTGATTAATCTTGAATTTTTTCAGCCGTTAGATCATCATAAAAAACTTTATCTTTTACCTCAAAATTATAAGTAATTTGCCAGCTTATCAATTCAGTCAGTTGTTATAAACTTTAATTATTTCTCTCACTCAGTCAATACAGAATGTGTCAGTGAATAATAACTTGATTATTACTATTACTCAGTATACATTGCACTAGCTTGGTGTATACAGAAATATTCAATTACCAACCACATTAACTTATTCAATTCTAATCTCCAATACATAACAAAATCATGTAATACAATCAAGTCAACAAAATGATGCCATAGAGTACTCATGAATAAGTTACCCAATGTATACCTTAGCCATATCTCCATATCCATCTCATCTTCACGTAGATATCTTACTCCTTTACCATTTTTTCTTCTTCATATGTTTATAACTATTATGATAAGTATAGTCAAAACTACTTGACATTAATGACAATACATATTGACTGATTAAATTGCCTTACATATCACTTTAGTTACTCATTGTTCTCTAATCACTGTCTTTCACTTATCCATTCAGTTCATCAAGTTATTCAATCAGTTGCAGGTTATTAATTTCTCCCTTTGGCATTGATGGCAACACAAATATGAAATATGCCATAAAATACCAAACATTTGTACTATAACTTAATCAATAAATGTTGTAGCTCAGTAAGCTCTCCCTAGCTTGGTCATTTAATATGTTTAATTGCTACATAGAATTTCAACATTTCAGGAAGACTCTCCTTGCAGAATTGATCTTTTTCTCCCTTTCTGATACTTCTCTCCCACTGGATAGATATTTCATTAATTCTCTCTCCCTTTGACAATAATGCCAAAAAGAATAAATAGCTCTGTAATAACCAAATTATATTCTCTATTGTTTGGTTCAGATCATGTACATGCATGTACTGATATACAATGTTCTTGTTCTAGCTTTCACAACCTTAGGAAACGTAAAGTGTGAACAATATGCATCAATATCATTTGATTTTTTGATAAAGTATAGGTTGATGCAACCTCTTGATCACCTTAATGACCAACAGGCAAGGGATGGACCCCTAGTCTAGTCCTCAAGTGCTCAAATGTATCCTTCGGTAAGGGTTTGGTAAATATGTCTGCAATATGTTCTTTAGATTTCACAAACTCTAATTTCACTTTCATTTCTTATACTTGTTCCCTCAAATAGTGATACTTAATAGATATATTCTTTTTCTTTACATGCATCATCAAATTCTTGGAAATGTTTATAGAACTTGAGTTGTCACAATATATAATCATTGGATTAGTAATATCTTCATTCATCCATTTTAAAAGTTGTTTTATCCATGCAATGTTTGAATAATTAGCAATAACAGCAATATATTTTTCTTTAGTAGGAGACTGAGAAATACATGTATGTTTCTTGCTTATCCAATTAACTAATCTTTGTCCCCAAAAATAATGCTCCACCGGTTGTTCTCTTCAGATCATCAATATTTCCAGCCCAATCTGCATCAGTATAAACCTGTAGTTCAAAATTTCCTTGTTTCTTGTACCATAGACCATAATTCTCTATGTTCTTCAAGTATCTCAGAATCTTCTTAATAGCAGTCATATGTAATTCCTTAGGATTAGTAGAAAATCTTGCTACAATCCCAACAACATGTGCAATATTAGGTCTACTATTTACAACATACATTAGTTTACCAATCATTGATCTATATAATATCTGGTTTACTTGGTTGATTGGTCATCCTTTGTCAATTTGTGCCCTGTGACCATCAATGTACATACCGGTTTTGAATCTTCCACTCCAAAAGTCTTCAACACTTTTTTTATATACTTTGATTGTGTTATGAATATCCCTTCATTATGTTGTAGAATTTGCAAACCTAGAAAGAATTTAATCTCTCCAAACATTGAAATTTCAAATTCCTTTCTCATTTGATCAGAAAAAGATTTGCAAAGATTATCATGTCCTCCAAATATGATATCATCAACAAAAATTTTAGCAATAAGAATCTTCTCATCAGTTTCACCTTTGAGATACAAATTGCTATTGTCACTTGTTCTCACAAAACCAATACTAATAAGATATGCATGCATTATTTCATACCATGCTCTCAATGCATGTTTCAATCCATACAACACTTTGTGCAACTTACATACCATATTCTTCTTATTTGGATAAACAAAACCTTCAAGTTGTTCAATGTAAACCTCTTCCTCAGTATCTCATTCAAAAATGTAGATTTAACATCCATTTGATAGATTTTAAATCCTTTGTGTGTAGCATATGCAAGTAGTATTCTAACTCCTTCAAGTCTAGCAACTAGTACAAAAGTTTCACCATAATCAATACCTTCTTCTTATGCATACCCTTTACATCCAAGTCTTTCTTTTTTCCTAGTGACTTCACCATTCTCATTCAACTTGTTTCTGAATATCCATTTGGTTCCAATAACATTTTTGTTACTCAGTCTCGGTACCAATGTCCATGTTTTTTTTTCCTCTATCTTCTCAATTATTCATTCATGGATTTAATCCATTCCTCATTCTCAAGTGCATCTCTAACATTTTTAGTTTCAAATTTACAAACTAAACATGTGCTTTGTCTCAAATTACTTCGTGTCATCATGCTAGCTTGCTTGTCTCCAATAATCTGATTCTATGGATAATGTCTTCTCACAAATTTTGCTAACACTTGTTCTCTTCTTTGTTCATCAGTTGATGTAGGACCAATATCTTCCTCGGTAGAAATTTCCTAATTTTTGGTGTTTATAGGTTGATGCTTGGTGTCTTTATCCTCTTGCTCAGTAGCTTCAACCTAATGTTTAGATAGAGTGTCAAGTATCTCAATGAATTTATATCTACCATAGTCTTCTAGTTCTTTCCTATTTTCTTCATCATTTTTCTCAACAAACTCATCAACTCTCACATTAGCACTTTTAATCATTTTGTTAGAAACCTTATTCAAACATTTGTAAGCTTTTCTCTTAGTAGAATATCCTAAGAATATTCCTTCATCACCTTTAGAATCAAATTTTCCATTTCTATCATCTTTCAGAATGTAACATTTACTTCCAAAAATTCTAAAATAACTTACATTAGATGTGTACCCACACCATAACTCATAAGGTGTTTTGTTTAAATCTTTCTTCAATTGTACTTGGTTCAATGTGTATACAATAGTACTAACAACTTCTCTCCAGTACATTTTTGCAACATATTTCTCAATCATTAGTGTTCTAGCACAATCAACTATGGATCGATTCCTCCTTTCAACAATTTCATTCTGCTATGGTGTTCTCAGTGTAGAAACCTATCTTTTAATTCCATGCTCATTACAAAAGCTAGTGAATTCATCATAAATAAACTCACCTCCTCTATCAAATCTTAAGCATTTTAACTATTTTCCACTTTCCTTTTCCACTTTAGCTTTATACCATTTAAACATTTTGAAAGCTTCATATTTTTCTTTCAAAAACATAAATGTCTTCATCCTAGAGTACTCATCAAAAAAACAAATAAAGTATCTATCACCATAATAACTCTGATTTCTCATAGGACCACACAAATTGGTATGAACCAACTTCAAAATAGCTTTAGATGAATAGGTCTTCCTCTTGAAACTAGATTTTGACATTTTTCCCATTTGACATTGTTTACACATGACATGTTCAGGTTTAGATAAGCTCGGTAAACCTCTAACTTTTCTTTTCTTGCTAATCTTAACCATGTTGTCAAAATTCACATGACATAACCTTTTATGCCACAACCACACATCTTTAGTTCTAGCCATTAAACAAGAAGTTTCAGAATTGTCAAGATAGAATAGATTACCTTTAGATTATTCACCAGTACCAACCAAATCTCTTGTTTCATCATAGATCTTCACCTTCCTACTTTCAAATGCAACTTGGTGACCTAAGTTATTCAACTGTACTACACTTAACAAGTTATAATTAAGTTCCTTCACCCAATATGCATTTTCACATTTGATCTTATTGTTCAACATGATAGATCATTTTCCTTTTACTAGACAAGGTGTATCATTTCCCATTTTAACAAATCCTCCATTATAGTGTCAAGGTATTGAAATTTTTTCTCATCACCAGTCATATGATGTGTACAGCCACTATCAATAATCCATGTATCATTCTTGCTAACTTTAGAAATAAGTGTTGTTTCTACATACCTTTCTTCTGAATCTTCTTTCAAAGCTATGAATACTACCTCAATGTCTTCATCAATTTTGGTATCAGTGTCATCATCATCATCTCCAAAAAGGTAGCATGCCTTATTTCCTTTGTCTTTGTAGTCTTGATTATTTCTTCTATCATAGGGTTCGTTGCCTCTATGATCTCAGTTATCTCTTCTCTCATACTTTCTTTCACCAGATTGGTCATTGTCTTTGTCATCATCTTTTTTGTTAGGACATCTATCTGCAATATGACCAATTTCTTTATAGTTAAAACATGTCAAAGGTAATTTTCCTTTATACCTTCCTTTACCTTTCTACAGCCTTCTAGCCATTAGTGCTTCAAGTTCATCAAGCTCATCTTCATCACTGTCACTGTCACTCTTATTTCTTAGCATATGTTTACTGCTTGATTTTTCAATTTTCAAAGATGACATAAATACAGACTCAACATTTGGTACAATACTTTATCATAGTTATTCAGCTCAAAAGTAGTCAATTTACCGATTAGGCTGTCAAGTGTAAGAGTGTTACCCGATGCAGATCTCATTTCATGAATTGTAGAGATTCTAATAGCATATATTGGTAGCAAGGTTCTTAGAATTTTACTAACAATAGTGTCTTCATCAATAACACCTCCTGCTCCTTAGATAGAATTGACAACCTCCTTGATTCAGTTACTATACTGTGAAATGTTTTCTCCTTCTTTCATCTTCATATCATCAAAATTTCCTCTACGGATTTTTCTTGGATAAATAATTTCATTAGTAACCCATAGCATTGGACTTCTTATTTTAGGATTGGCCACCCTAAATGGTTGCTAATTAGATCATTCAGTTTCATTTAATTATCGACCAGGGACGTAAACTTGGAATGGCATCTACAAAGTATATGCTTCAAACTCTCTTAATCTCCATGACTAATCTATAGAATTTAAATGCATTAAGCTTTAGTAAATTTATTCTAGTACAAGTAAATTATTTTACTCTAGGAAAACAAGTAATCACATATAGGAATTACTCTAACCGCCTATGCTGCAGGAACAGTCTACTAGTTCTGTTACTAGTTGCTGCAGGAACAACAAAGTTCTACTTTACTTCTATGTAAGCATGAAAATAATTCCTACTCTATCAAAGTAATTCACTCACCAAGTGGGCCCCCTTGGATGAGTGAATAGAAACACAATCAAGATAAAAGGAGTGAACTCAAACTATGCATTCTATTCATTCATGGGAAACAAGTACACTTGGATTGAAAATAAATTAGTATTACATCTACAAAAGCTTCTATTCAGAAAATCAACTAACTCCAAGAGTTACAAAAGTCATCTTATTCAAAGGAAAACTATAACTACTCCCTAAATCTAAGATCACTCCATTAATGAGGATCGTTACCGATACATAATGTCTTATAACAGAAATAACAATCATCAAGAATAAGTCCTCCTAGAATACGGTGCGTTGTGGGTCCTAGATCTGTGCACTTCTTTTAAAAGAAAATAGTATTGACCTATTCCTCATGTGAAGGTCTTGTAGCAATTCCTTAACTGATCAAGTGCCCCACTTGACTTCTTCATCATGAAGGCATTTTGTAGCAACGACTAGCTTTGACTTCTTCAGCACCATCATGCTGATTTTTAAATATGCCATGATTGATCCCTGCAAAATGATTAATGCAAACAAAACCTTTGATACATACATATTCACATCATTAATATTAGGAAGAAAGTATTAAGTTCTAATCAATACCCTTGCAAGGCATATGGCTATAGGAAGGAAACTACCCAAAAACATAGCATAGGTAAAAGATCATTCATCAACATATATAATTACTACATTTTTTCATTTATGTCCATCAATTTTAAGAAAATATATCATGTTATCCTATCATCCATATTCCTACTTTATGTCTTTACACATATAAAATATACATATAAAACCATAAGTCTATGTATTTGTTTTGCAAATAAACTACTGAAAAAGAAACAAAAAAGAACTTAGAAAGATGGCCATTCAAGAGGCTCATCATTCTCCCCAACTATCCTATTGTTGGTCTCCAGCAATCATAAAGTTGTGGATCCCGTCTCCCAGCCTCAGGTCACTTGAAGTCTTCTCCCCTAGCTTATCATCAAAGTAGTTGAAGTATCCATGATTCTCTCTTAGCCTTTCCCATCTCTGAACTTCTTCAGCCATGTTATAATCTTCAACATCATCATTCATTTCTAGTAATGGTTATAGGAGAACAAGTGGTTGGAATTTCAATGGAAACCAATAATTAAGCATTGTTTGGCCCAACATGATGTACCATGGAGCTCATCTGATAGCAAGAGTCAGGTTTTATGGAGAGTGGGATTCTCTAACCTTTAATTCATGGGGCATCCTTATCCATCTTTGTGTACATGTAGTAGCAATATCATTTGATGAGTGTTGATACCAATATGTATAGGATTTCTCTCTAATTGGGTAAACTTTATTTTCTCCACTTGGATTCAATGTGACTAAAAGCCAATCAAGAAAATTTTGTCTAGAATGTTTAACTTCAAGTCTCATAAAAAAGGGTGTCTCCATCTCACTATTTCTATAAGGTAAAGCTTGATGTTCCTTGCTTATTTCATTATGTATCCAAGACACTATTGCTCTCAACTAGACATCTCCCACATACAGGAGTGAATTCTAGTTCCTTTCATTTGGCACAACAAGATTATGAAAATAAAAATCACACAATAAATTCTTTAAAGACATAGGATCTGATTGAAATGCATCATAAAATTCATGAGGTGTTGAGATAGAGGGGTTCAATCCTTCCACATTTCTTGTTAACTTGAAATTAATAAATTATTCCTTAAGAAATAGAGCATATACTAGTGACGGTGATCTGCATGCCATAACTTATGGAATCAATTCAGTGATCTGAACAACCCTTCTTTTTAACACTTCAATTTGGTTTGTTTTCTACTCCAATTGATGAGCTTTCTCATCAATGGTTCTTTTCAATTTTTCTTTTTCTTACTCCCATTGTGTCCTTTCCCATAACAGTTGCTAATACAAATTCAACCCTACAGTTAGAGGTGTAGATAGGTTTGGTGGTGGCATGGGTCCCTGATTAAAAATGTCGGTCCATCCTGGTGTAATCTGAGGCATTTTTGTTGTCTTTTCCTATGTGGAGGACTTGCCTTTCCACACAATAAGATTTTTCACTACATTATCCCCTTAGCAATATTCAGCTACCCTAGCTAGTGTGTCCAACCCATCCTTATTAATCTATTCTAACACTTCTTCAATAACATCCCTATTGACTTTGGGAGATTCTTTAGAAGGTAAACCTTTTGAATCGTCAAGTTCACCTTGTCTAATAGAGTCATAAACAAATTCCTCTTCCTCCTTAGAATCTCTATCACTATCAATAAGGATATAGTAAACATTAGAGTTAAATTCTGCTTATGAATTCTTATTATGGGAAACAATGTCACTATCTACTCCCTAAATTTGTATATTGTCATTGTCTGCATTTTCTTGAACCAATGTTTGAGAAGAGGTTCATTCCATGGATTCAGAGGATTCTATGTTAATAGTTGAAATAGGAGGCTCAACATCCTTGATGATGTTTGGTGAAAACCTTGCACTTCTCCTACTAGGGGTTTTGGAAGAGCATGGAGGATCCTTGCGTTTCCTCCTACTGGTAGATGCTTTTTCAATGGCTACTACAGTAGGTTTTTCTAGTGTTCCTTTCTCATGTAAGGATGAGGTTTCATAAACTTTGTTACTATCATCTTTATTATTGGGCTGTTGTTCTGGAATTACTTCTTTTGTTTCCAAGGTTTTACCTTTTTCTTTACTAGAGGCAGGCCTAGTTTTTACACAAGGTGGGGTCTCAAGAATATCAATAGTTTTCTTTCCCTTTCTTTTCTTCCCACTGGAAGTAGGAGTACTAATTTCACAAGCTCTTTTCCTAGGTGGTTTAGGGTTAGAGGAAGAAGCTTCATGAACAATTTCTATTCTTTGAATTATCTTACAAAACCCTGTGAACTTTTTCTCCTTCTTCCTACGCCCTTGCCTCTAGGGCTGACCATTCTAGGGTCTATTTCATCCATTTTCAAAAATTCATCCCAGGTTCCTATCATTTGCTTATTCAACTCTCTTTCCATAATTAATTTAATTAAGCAATGATGAGAAACTGACTAATCTTTACCTAACTATACCAAAGAAGCTTGTTTCTTCAAAATATTAAACAAAAAGGTAGGTATATTTACCAGTCTATTGTCATGGTAGAGGCTACTCAGAAGTTTGAAATGTAGGTTGTGTAAATATTTGCAATGCCCTTCATAGGTAAAATATTGTATTATAAATGAAGTTTGTTGGATATAGTCTAATGGCAAGGACATCCTTGAAGTGCCTTGCTTCTTGTGAATTTCTAATTCCATGATGAAGGGTGCTCCGCTTAATACCACAAACACATAATAGAAACAGAGAAACAACAACAATATGAAAGAATAGAAAATTGGCTTCTTATTATCTCCACAAATGTGGAATTACAAACTTTCAGAATTACAATATGCAAAGCCACATGGGCATTTCCTTACAATATTCTGTAGGAAAAAGCCTTGCATCAATACCCAGATCTACTACCTAGAACTATCCTAGACAACACTACGGGCCTTCTTTATATAGGCATTTTCCACCGCCCGAGAAGGTTCCAGAAATTTAGCCCTTAGGTCCGACCAAACTTAGAATTTTTTAATTTTTCAATTTATTACATCAAAGTCGGCTCAAAATAACTTTTGAAACCCAAACAAAAATTTTGAAGGAAAATTATTTTCTGCCATTTCAGGTGACCCGACTTTCGAAGACCATAAGTCATCACCAATTGACCCAATGGACTATTATAACCCTATTTCAGAAGGGCCACGAAGTGCTCTATAGGCTTGACTCACGCAAGTGCTTGTCACCCAAATTTTTGACCTCATCCAGAGCCTCTAAAGATTTCAAAACTGAGTTCAAAGTTTATGTACCCTACTGCCAAAACTGAAAATCTTCAATATCTTCAAAACTAGACCTCATCTAGCCATGAAACTTTACTGGTAGGCTGATATGACTGAGATGAACCTCCACATGTAAAATCAGACCATTCTAAGATTGTATGACCAACTTACTAAAAATAGCAAGTTCCCATAAATAGTAGGTCTGCACAAGATAGCCCTTATTGAATATAAAAATAGAAATATTTTTGGGTGATGCAAGATTTCTCTTACACCCAAGATGCTCCTGCATCACTCCAAGTCACCATGCAAAGTGAATTGTTCCCTATTTGAGCATAATTCTAAGTCCTTAGTCCATTTTTCACCTTTCTGAGGCATATATGTTACTTCCACCACAATGTCTTTTGTAAACTCAATTCTTAACCCCTTCACTACTGTGAACCCATTCTGCAGAGTATTTAAAAACTTAAAAGCAATTCCCTCATCAAAACCATTGAGGCTCAAACAATAATTCAACCAACCCTTCCTCTCAAACATTTCATGGATGGATGCATCCCCTAATAAAACACTTTGATTGATTGGTTCATGTATCTTAAGATCACCCCCCATCGTTATGGATAGAAAATTTTATAGAGGCACTAGAATGGAAAACCAAACTTCAAAGTTTTATGGACTCAAAGTGTTGCAGATGAGAAAAATGGAGTACATTATGTTATTTACTCTAGGCAATTAATTCATGATATTTCATAATACCTTCGCTCATGTTGAGGTTTGCGACCTCGAACATGACATGAACGTATCATCATAAATTAAGATTGTACCTTTAATTCCTTTTAATCATGATGTAAGCATGAAATGAAAGGCTATTTTAACATGACGACAGACATTTTGAAAAGACAAGAAATGCATTTACATTGTTTTACATGCTAATGTTTTAATTTTTTAAAAATATGGAATATTCCCCTTCCCCCAACTAAGTTTAAGGCATGGGTCCTACCAGGCCAAGACTTGCAAGAGTAAAAATTAAAACAATAGGTAGTACTAATAAAAATGAATATAATAAAATATGTACCAAGGTATGTGTCACTAACTTGGTAAGTGTTGCAGGAAGATTTTTTTGAAATATGACATCCACTGTTGGGGTGATGCAATGGTGCGAAAAAATGGTAGAGAAGGGAGGTGAGGTGAATTTTTATTACGGAGAAATAATTTCACATGAGGTGAAATGTTTAGTATGGAATATCTGATAGGAATCAAAGTTTGATGGAAATCTGGGTGAAAGACCCAGATGCTTCAGCTCTTCTTGACTCATAGGTTTTTGATAAATCTTGAGTCGATGTCTATTGACAAGCAATTTGAATCATACGGGATCAATAGTAGACAACTAAACTACTCCATTTTCAAATACTGCAACTATCTCATAAGGTCCTAGCCACCATGTTTGAAATTTACATGGGGTATGCTGGTAGTGTGAGTCATATAGTAGTGCCCAATCTCCAATTGAAAATTTCTTTTCCTTGATGAACTCATCATGCCACTTCTTCCTCTTCTTCCGAATCAATTTGGTATTGTGAAGTGAAGACTTCCAATACTCATCTAGTCCATTTAGCTACAATATCCATTCCTCCTATTCCCTAGTAAGGTCAATGTCTAATTCCAATACCATCCTAAGAGTCTTGTATTGAAACTCGATAGGCATAGATGCAAATTTGCCATAAACCAGTTCAAAAAGGGTAAAACTAGTTGTTATTTTCTAGGTCGTTCTATAAGCCCAGATAGATTTAGGAAGGTGGGTAGCCCAATCCTTCTTATGAACATCAACTTTTTTGGTCAGGATTGCTTCAATTTCCTAATTTTTTATCTATGCCTGCCCATTGGCCTATGGATGGTACGGTGAAGATTTACCTTGTCTCACTGTGTATTCATGCATCAATTTAGTGATAAGATAAGAAGTAAACTGCGCACCTTGATCTATGACTATCTCACAAGGTACTCCAAACTTGGTAAAGACATATTCATTTAGAAATTTTGCTACATTTTGATCTGTAGCATGCTAGATTGCTTTAGCCTCTACCCATTTTGTTGCATAGTCAATACACACTAAGATATATGAATTACCATGAGAAGATAGCTCGATGGGTCCAACAAAATCAATGCCCCCATTGTTAAATGGTGTCACTACCACCTGAGGCTATAAGGGAATTTCATCTGACTTAGTTGGGTGTCCCATGCACTGGCATCTATCATAGTGCCTCGTATTCTTAGCTACATCCTTATGTAGGGTAGGACAATAGTATCCTATTGTCAATATTTTGTATTTTGTATGCTTTTCTACAAAGTGACCTCCACATGGTTCATCATGACAAGCCCTAAGGATGTCATATGTCTCATCTTGTTGAACACACCTTGTGGTGACCTGATTAGGACTTGTGTAGAACATAAATCCTGAGATCCATGAGAAATTGAAACTTTTCTCAACCAGAAGTCTACATTCTCTAGGTGAAAAATGAGGTGGTGTCCTTCCTGTCGGAAGGTAGTTTTCTATGTCAACATACCATGGATTGTAAGTATCAATAGAGAACATGTACTCATCAGGGAAGATCTCATCAATTGTCGTAGGATCATCTAGAACTTTTAATCTAGATAAGAAGTTAGCCACCCCATTAGCTTTTTCTGGTTTATCAATGATTTTTACATAAAACTCCTACATAAGGAGTAACCATCTTGCTAACCTGTTAGTGATAGCAGGCTTGTTCATCAAGTATTTGATGGCTAAATGTTCAATGCATACAAATACTTCATAACCGATGATATAATGTCTGTACTTATTTAGTTCATAGATTACTACTAACAATTTTTTTTAGTGACAATATAGTTCAGTTCAGCACCTTGTAAATTTTTACTAATATAATAGATAGTATACTCAACTGTAGCTTCCTTTTTTCCTAACATTGCTCCAATGGCATAGTCTGATGCATCAGTGTGAATATGAAATGGTAGCTTCTAGTCAGATCTTCTAAGGATAGGTGTCTTTGTCAGAATATCTTTTAGTTGTTGGAATGATAGTTCACAGTCATCTGTCCATTCAAATTCTGCTTCTTTCTTCAGCAGGGTGTGCAATGGGGCTGCAAGTTGGCTAAAGTCCTTAATGAATCTCCTATAGTAACCAGCGTGTCCAAGGAAACTCCTCACATCCTTCTAATTTATTAAAGTTGGAAGTGGACTAATGACCTCAATCTTTTCAAGATCAACCTAAATGCCAAAGGATGAAAGGTAATGTCCAAAAACAACTCCTTCCATAATCATGTAACACTTCTCACTATTAAGGGAGAGGTTATACTCCTGACATCTTTTGAGAACTTTTTCCAAGTTAGCATGCACCTCCTCAAATTTAGTCCCATATGTAGTGAAGTCATCCATATATATTTCAACACAGTTAGCAGAAATGTCTAAGAAAATATTGATTGCCACTCTCTAGAAAGTAGCATGTCCATTACACAATCCAAATGGAAAAACTAAATAAGAAAATGTTCCCCAAGGACAAGTGAACATTGTCTTATCTTGGTCTTCCAGTGATATCTGGATTTGCTTATACCCACTGAATCCATCTAAAACTGACAAATAATTTTTACTAGTGAGGTTGTCAAGTACTTGGTCAATGAAAGGTAATGGAAAGTGATCCTTTTTAGTGGCTTTGTGAAGCTCCCTATAGTCTACAAAAACTCTCCATTTCCCCCCTTTCTTTGGAACAATCACTAAAGGAGAAACTCATTGACTATCACAAATAGGATATATAAAACTAGCACTAAGAAGTTTTGGTAACTTAGTCTTCACTATATCTCTCAGAGCAAGGTTAATTCTTCTCTAGGACTGCCTAATTGGTTTGGACTCGGGACTTATATAAATCCTATGGGTACAAAGCTTAGGGTCTAACCCCTTCATACCATTATAGTCCCATGCAAAGGCTTCCTGACTTTCCTAAAAAAGTTGGAGAAGATTGTTCATCTGAGATGTAGTGAGGTTCTTATTTACATTCAACTCTCTGCCTAAGGAAATTTATACCCTTTTTACTTTATCCAACATCATAATTTCTACAAATGATAGTGACTTTATCTCATGAGGTAACAAGGTATGGAGGTAATTAGATACTACAAGAAACATAGGTGAGGGCTTCTTGGGTAGTATGGTTTGGAGGGAACAATTAGGGATAGCACAAGAAGATGCTTTAGAGCCATACTAATTGGTGAGAATTTCCACTAGTATGTCATCTTCTTCTTGTGAGACCATAAATGGATCTCTTCCTATAACCATGAGTTGTTGCACTAAATTTTCTTCAAGGGTAGGGTCACCTAGATTTGGCTAGATAACTTGGTCAAGTTTAACTTGGGGTTTGGATGAAGAATACCAAGTCAGTTTCTTGGTTTTTATCCCATCAAATATTGTCATTTTTCTTGAGCGACATGCAATGCAAGCATCTGTTGTGGCTAGCCAAGGTCTTCCTAGGATTAATGGATATCCTCCTAGAGTGGCTTTGGGAGATAGGATTATGAAATCTGAGGGGTAATCCAAGGAATCAAGTGTTACAATGATGTCTTCTACCATGTCATCTAGCTGAACAATGGAATTATCATCTAACTGGAGTATTGTAGGTGTTTCTCTTAAACCAATGATGTTAAGCCTTAGCAAAACTTCCCTAGTCATTACATTGATGGATTCTCCTAAATCAATCAAGACATTCTATATTTGTATATAATTGATTTGAATAGTAACCACTGGGCTTCCTATATAAGAGTATTTAGGTATTACAACTTTATTTAACATGAGATCAAAAAGTTGCACAAGGACATGGACAGTGTCAAGGTTTTTATTCTTTCTACTAGGTTACTTAATACATGCCTCCTTGATTTCCTTATTATAAATTGGAACTTCATTGAGGGCATCCAATAAAGGAATTTGGACAATCATTTTCTTAAGTTGGGCAATCAAATCAAATGCAATAGGATTTTCTTTTGGGGGTGCCAATTGGACTAATCTTTGTGGATAAGGTGGATTTTTCAATATTGGTGTAGATTGTGGAATAGGTGGAACAACAGTGGTTCAATTCATAGGTATTTCATCAGTATCAGTAACTTCAATTATTATAGGTTCCTCAGGTGTAAGCAATTTAGTTCCTAATCTTAGGTGAATATAATTCACTTGGAGGGAATAGGCTTGTTGTTGATTATTCTTCCTATTATTAGGATTTGGAGCTGGTTGTGTAGGTAGTTGTGTTTGTTTCTGAGGGCTATTATTGGCTGCAAGAGGTGGAAGCATGATAGATTTCTACTGAGGTGGAGGCATGATAACTTGCTACTGATTGCATCCCCATTGAGGTTGTTGTTTCCAGTTACTATGTGGTTTCCATTGGTTATTCTACTATGGCTACTGATATTGGTTAAGTTTCTATTGGTATTGATTAAATGGAGGCTGTTGTTGATAGTTCTATTTATACTGTTGGTGTTGGGGTTAGACCAATTATAATTCCAATTTTGTCCTTGAGGGCCAAAATTTTGGGGGCTTTGGTTTTTCCATTAACTAATATTATTATAACTAAAGTTATTTAAGGGGTCTTGAGGCATACCTTGTCTTTGAGCCCATGGTTTCCTTTGAGCAACATAGAAGATCTCTCCATTCTCCTCATCTATAACTTTAAACTTTGTAGCCATTAAATGAGTGTCCACAGATGCATCTATTTTGCACTTATAGTTCCTCTTCCTTTCTCTACAATGAGAGCAAAATTTAGCTAGCATAACTTCTTCTTCTTCATGCTTCCTCTTAGCTTGCATTGTATCCAGCTGAGTAGCCATGGTGTTGATAATGTCTTGCTTGAAGTCTACCAAGAGATGAGATATATCTATCTTTGAAACACCAGAGCCATTAGATTTTCTACTTGTATGCCTGATTCCTCTTCCTTTCTTTCCTATAGCCCTTGAGTATTTTAAGCATATTTTCTTGATCTCTTCCCATGTGCTTTATGTGATATCTCCTCCTACCATCAAATCTAGAGCTTCAATGCAAGAGTTGTTAACACCTCTCAAGAAGAGATGTTTTTGAGACTCCTCATTCAAAGCATGTTGAGTGTTCTTTTGAAAGTTAAACAAAAACCTTGACACATAGTCCTCTAGTGTCTTTTCCTCCATCTGTGATATTTTAAAAATGTCATCTCCTTTCAAATCACTACCTCTGAAATATTCCTTATATTTGTCCAAGAAGGCATTCTTCATGGCATCCTAATCCCCTACAACATTTTCACCTAGACCCATGAACCATTGTAAGGCTTCCTCTTTAAGTGTGGAAGGAAAAAGCTTCAACCTATGACCATTAGTTATGTAGTCATAACTCCTACAGAGGATATCAAACTCAAAGAGAAAGGTTTCAGGGTCTTTAGTGATTAGACCATAGAACTTAGGAAGTATCGATGAAGGAATGTTCTTGAGGTTGTTATTATCATGGAGGTCAATAATGGGAAAGGGAAAAGTAGGTTGTGGTTGATCCATTCTTGGATTGTTTTGGCTAGGTTGTCCTCTGAAGAGAACTATGGCTAAAGGATTATCTTGATATTTAGGATCATCAAAAAGATCATTCAAATTAAGTGAAGACTCTGAAGATGGTGATGATGGAAATTCTTGGTAGGTGTCAAAAAATGTGTTTTCAAATGGTGGGTTTTCTTCTTGGTCAACTTCTTGGGGATTTTCTTTCTCAATTTGAATGATTTCTTCTATTTCAAATGAGTCATTCTAAGGAAGGAATCTTCCAATATGGTCTCTTCTTCTTTGCATAAAAAGGATTACTTAAAACTTAGTTCTAAACTATGAAAACTTAGAAACATAAACACTAGGATAAGTTTGAATTAACACCATCCCCGATAATGGCACCAAAAATGCTTGGCTAAATAATTGCATCAATAACCCATAGCATTGGACTACTTATTTTTGGATTGGACACCCTAAATGGTTGCTAATTAGATCATTCAGTTTCATTTAATTATTGACCAGGGATGTAAACTTGGAATGGCATCTGCAAAGTATATGCTTCAAACTCTCTTAATCTCCATGACTAATCTATGGAATTCAAATGCATTGAGATTCAGGAAATTTATGCTAGCATATGTAAATGAGTTTACTCTAGGAAAATAAGTAATCATGGATAGGAATTACTCTAACTGCCTATGCTGCAGGAACAGTCTACTAGTTATGTTACTAGTGGCTACAGGAACAACAATGTTCTACTTTACTTCTAAGTAAGCATGAAAATGATTCCTACTCTATCAAATTAATTCACACACCAAGTGGACCCCCTTGGATGAGTGAATAGAAACATAATCAAGATAAAAGGATTGAACTCAAACTGTGCATTCTATTCATTCATGAGAAACAAGTACACTTGGATTAAAAATAAATCAGTATTACATCTACAAAAGCTTCTATTCAGAAAATCAACTAACTCCAAGAGTTACAATAGTCATCTTATTTAAAGGAAAACTATAACTACTCCCTAAATCTAAGATCACTCCATTAATGAGGATCATTACAAATACATAATATCGTGTAACAGAAATAACAATCATCAAGAATAAGTCCTCCTAGAATATAGTACATTGTGGGTCCTAGATTTGTGCACTTCTTTTAACAGAAAATGGTATTGACCCATTTCTCATGTGAAGGTCTTGCAACAATTCCTTAACCGATCTAGTGCCCACTTGACTTCTTCATCATGAAGGCATTTTAGAGTAACAAATGGCTTTGACTTCTTCAACACCATCATGCTGATTTTTAAATACACCATGACTGATCCCTACAAAATGATTAATGCATACAAAACCTTTGATACATACATATTCACATCATTAATATTAGGAAGAAAGTATTAAGTTCTAATCAATACCCTTGCAAGGCATATGGCTATAGGAAGGAAACTACCCAAAAACATAGCATAGGTAAAAGATCATTCATCAACATATATAATTACTGCATTTTATCATTTATGTCCATTAGTTTTAAGAAAATATATCATGTTCTCCTATCATCCATATTCCTACTTTATGTCTTTACACATATAAAATATACATATAAAACATAAGTCTATGTATCTATTTTGCAAATAAATTTTTGAAAAAGAAACAAAAAGAACTTAGAAAGATGGCCATTCAAGAGGCTCATCAGTTTTCAAATCTTTCTCTCATCACATTATCTTCTCCATGAACTAGTTTGAGTTTGTCCCGCATTGCTTTTGTTGAAGCACATGCTTTGATATCTTCAAATTCTACATTAGATAAGGTAGCAACAATCTCTATCATTGTCATGTTATGTTCATGTCTATCTCTTAGCTGATCAACAATCAAAGGTCCAGTTGATTGGATTTAAACATTGTCTAGGTGAAATATTGTCAATTCTCCAATTCTAGATATATGCAACCTCATTCTTCTTTTCCATGTTGAGAAGTTATCTTTGTTCATCTTTGGCACCTCTCTCTTATACATCTTGTGATCATTAGATTAAGTCCTTTAAACTCTCCTTCCAAGAAACCAATATACTTTGATACCAATTGTTAGATAACTAAGAGGGGGGGGTGGGGTGAATCAGTTAATTCCAGTTATCCTATAGTCCCAAACTTGCAAATGTATATGTTCAAACTTTTTCAAACAAATAATCAACTTGGTAAGCTATCAACAATAACTTTATGTTCATCTACCGATTGACATTCAATTCAATACTGTGTTTACCAATTAATCCAAATATGAAATGTGTAAGGTAAAATAACAATTAAATCACATAAAATACACATAACACATAGATTTTTAATGTGGAAACCCTCCTAAGGGAAAAACCACCTAGGACCAGTAACCCAAAATATTTCACTGTTTTGAAGTGAGCTTGGTTAAGAGCCAACCCTGTTAAAGGTTACAAAACACAATGTGAGGTGTGAGCTGGTTAAAGGATTTATCACTAATAGTTAACTCTTGGCTTGCATTCACTATGGGGTCAACAAGAAAACCAACAACATTCTTTGAATGTCATATTGAAATACAAAAGATTGTTAAGTCCACTTAGTTAAGAGATTTTACTGTAATAATGGTTAAACTAATACATAATGATCTAATTCAAATACAACTAAGATTGTAGATTTTTAGATCTATGCTAAGCTCAAAAATACCTCCTTTGATCAATATTTAGTTCAATCCTTCATATCCTTCAACATATTCAGCTCGGTGAATAATACCCTGACGCTTGGTAATGCCTGTAGTTTTGCTTGGTTTTGTCTATAACCAGTTTGATCAGTAACGCATGAAAATAGTCCTTTCATGCAATTTCTCCTACAGTGTCAATAAGCTCTAGACTCAATAATGAATCTCATGTCTCTTTAAATAGAAGTCATAAACCATTTTCTTCTCATCCATTAGATTTTTCCACTTAATCTCCATCGTTCATTTTGCTTCTTCAAGCTTCCTCGATAAATGTGTCTATAACACATTTCATCCTTCTCCATTCGATCAATCTTGAATTTTTTTAGTCATTAGATCATCATAACAAACTTTATCTTTTACCTCAGAATCATAAGCAATTTTCCAGCTCATCATTCGGTTGGGTGTTATAAATTTCAATTGTTTCTCTCACTCGGTCAATACAAAATGTGTCGTGGAATACTAACTCAGTTATTATTGTTACTTGGTATACATTGCACTAGCTTGGTGTATACATAAATCTTCAATTACCAACCACATAAACTTGTTTAGTTATGATCTCTAATACATAGCAAAATCATGTAATATAATCAAGTCAACAAAATGATGTCATAGACTCATCAATAAGTTACCCAATGTATAACTTATCCATATCTCTATATCCATCTCATCTTCACGTAGATATCTCATTACTTTACCATTTTTCTTATTCATATGTTTGTAACCATTATGATAAGTATAGTCAAAACTAGTTGACATCAATGACAATACATATTGACTGATTTAATTCCTTACATATCACTTTAGTAACTCAGTAATCTCTAATCACTGTCTTTCACTTGTCCATTCAGTTCATCAAGTTATTCAATCAGTTGTAGGTTATCATACATAAGAGAGAAAGATGAATACTAATGTAAGAAGAATAGCCAAGAAATACATTGATAGATGGAGTGACTAATTACAAGAAGCACTAGTTTTCTAGGTTTTCACTACTTGGAGTTATTGTTATTTTTTCTACCATGGTGCCTATTTACAACATTTTCACTGAGACACTTTTTTCTTGTTTTTTAATTTTTATGTACTTTTTCTGTTTTCAATATTTTTTGTATTATCAAGGCACTTTTTTGCCAAATTTTCACCAAGATAATGATTTTTTCAAGACTTTTTTTTAATGTTTTTTATAGTTTCAAGGTGCCTATTTACTAGGTTTTCACTAGGATACCCTTTTTTCAGGATCTTTTACAATGCTTTTTCTTTTCTTCAACAACATTTTATGCTATTTTTGTTTTATTTTTTTCAGGGTCAATTTTCCATAGTTTTTGGATTATTTGAGGAACTCTAAACTATAAAAACTGTTGAACTAAGAATGTCAGGTATAGAATTTCTTCAGATAAACTATGTTGATCAAATCAAGAAGTAGATCTTCTTTCAATGTTAAGAGTTTATAGGTACCTAAACCATATGCTGCTGTGCTAACAAAGGATCCCAACAAGTTGGGTTCAAAATTTCCCTTTTGCTCTCTATCTTTTTGTGTCTTTGGATTCTCTCTCAACACAAGATCTCCAACTTGAAATTCTCTATGTATTACCATTTTCTTATATCATTTGGACATCCTTTTCTGATATACTTTGAGATGATCAAATTCCTCTTTCTTATGCTCATCTAGAAATTATAGCTCTTGGATTCTTGATATTTTGTATTCCTCATTAGTTATGAGTCCTCTCAATGATATTCTCAACAATGGTAATTCAACTTCTATAAGTAGGATGATCTTTGAACCATAGACAAGAGAAAATGGTGTATCTCCCATTGGCATTTTGATGTTGGTGTGGTATGCCCACTATTGTTGTAATTAAATATTTACTAATTACACTTTACTTAAGTTTACTTAGGATAATGCATTCTATAGTAGTTTACACATGAGACACTTAGGATTTTGCATCTCATTTTAGCACATGGTGTAGGAGAAATCCACTTGAGATGGAGTTATTTATTATCTCTTTCCACTTTATGTGTGAGATCCACCTTTAATTCTCTTATCACATTATCATCCACTCATTATTGCACATACTTTGTTGTACAATAGAGGATGATCCACATTGTGTGGACATGTGATTACACCTAGTGTGCTTGATAGGTTATCACTTTCATATCTCCTACTTATCATGCATTTCCTATATGTTTAGACACATCTACATTATATGTATCCATTATCATTTGATCATTATTGATTTATTCATGTGATAATATCATTTTGTCTCTCTTGTTTGTGTTATCTATTGAGCTTCTCGGTCTTGGTTTTCATTTATTGCCTTAGGAAACTTCTTACATGGTATCAAATCCATAAGAGTGTTCATTGAATAGCCATTCTAGAGTCACTTTTGCTTCAACTTTTGAAATGCCACAATTCAAATCCATGATTAGCACTTAGTGGGAGTATTTTGAGAAAGATCAAACCTCACCATTACATATAGGTGACTATTCTAGTGAATTTTGACTATAAATTTTCCTAACTTCAGAAAAAGTCAAATTTGATGAATTTGTATTTTGAAAATCAGACCTCTAAGGCTCGATCTGCAATTTGGTAATGGTTTTTGGCAAATTTCCCTTTCAAATCTGGAATTATTTTCCATTTCCATCATTATTATTCAGGTCTATATATATTTTTTCTCAATATTGTTTGAAAATAATATGTCATATTAGGCCAATGTATTTGTTAGATTGGCTTGTAGGTCTAGTGTTCCATATAGATCTCACTGATAGGCATCGAGCTCTCAACCCTTGACTCTGTCCCATCTAGAACACATGAAAAACCTATTAGAATTATGTAGAACAATAGAGAGGGGGGTGAATTAGTTGTTCTCAGGTCTAATTGTACCAATTGAACTTTCTTGGACATCAACAATCTTAGATCTAATCACCAACACAACTCGGTCTCTAAAATATATATAAGAAACATATAACATGCAGTCCACTATCCAAAAGTAATTAAATTGTAGAATATAACAACATTCACATCAAAAAATTCACACAAGTATAACACCAAGACTTATAGTGGAAACTCAACTTTGGAAAAAGCACTTTGTAACATGCTACTAATATTTCACTCTTCTGAAGTGAGCTTTGTGAAAAGCCAACCTTGTTAAAGGTTTACAAACACACTGCTAGGTGTGACCTTGTTAAAGGATTTAAACACTCTATTAAAAGTGACTTTGCAAATATAGATCCAATTTGCACATATATGTTGATTTACTGAGTGAGCTTCATTTCCATCTCCATCACTGATCTACTCAGAATTCACTTCAATCAATCACAACTCTGTTTAGCTCCTTCACAATTTCACCTTCAGCCTTCTGCTTAGACTTATTAGTCAATAACATCAGCAACTTTAGCCTTTTTTGTAACCTCACAATTAGGTTTTCCTTTAGACCTCTTCAATTAGGTAGATCCATCTTTTTCCTCTTAATCTCCTTTGTAGATCTTAGGTTTAGGTTAGATTCATCGAATCCTTCCATCATTTATGTTCTTCATCCTTCCTTCTAGATATATCTTCAAACTTCTCTTTGAATCCATAATAAAATGATTTACCATGCATTAAACACTCCATAAAATAAATTAATAAAGTCAGCATGATTTACATATGCCATGAATTCAACTAATTCGGTTGGGAATCTCAATTCTTTCTCCAAATGTAAATTACTAACACTCCATCAATACCGTGTTCATCACCTCGGTCATCACTATATATCTCGATCATCTCTACAAACTGTCTTCCTCGGCTAACATTGTCTTTTCTCAGTAATTTCATTTCGCTCGGCATAAACTAATGTTTGGTCAACACTAAATTTACTCAGCATATACTGGCACTCATTCAACACTAACATCACTTGTCTTAAACTATATTTCTTCACTTTTTCTTGATTAAGCCTACTTCTTTAGTCTTTCTTCTTACTTAGATAAACAATAAATTATCTTATCAATGTACCAACTAATTAAGTACCCATTGAAGTATTAAATAACTCAACCTTTCCTTAGGTTCTCTTGTTATCTTCTTTCCCTAATCCTCTTCATCAATCAGTAGATATGGTAAATCCTAGATAGCAACTATCTTACTAGTTAAGGTTTGACATCAATGACAATATAAAAATTGTTTCAATTGTAGTTTCCAACAATCTCCTTATTTGGCATTGATGGCAACAACACATGAATAACACATGATTTACCAATCAATCCAAAAACTTTATATGTGCATCAGATTTGTGTAATATCCTTAGCTTCATTATGATTAAAAACATCTTTTCCTTGCCTGACCATACATATAGTTACTCCCTCTAAATCTTTCCAGTCAACCAACTATCTCCGAATCTCTCCCTCAAGTTCAATGAATCCTCTATGTTTTCTCCAAAATCTCTCCCTCTTTGACAATAATTCTAAAGCAGTATCTAACAATTACATCTTCCACATGTAGATGTCTTCTTGTTAGTTTAGTATACTATATTTCTCCCTCTTTCATCTAGCTTATGACTGATTATCATCTTTTTTGTACTTCTCACAACTCTAGGAAACTCCTAAAGTGTGACCTTTTCTACATCAATTTGTCAGATATTTTGTGTAGCATATTTGATGTAGTGCTCCTAGTTTACTATGAAGCCTTAGTTAGGGGAATCACCCCTAGTTTAACTCTAAGATATTCATGAGAATCCTTAGGTAAAGCTTTTGTGAATATATTTGCTAGTTGTTCTTTTGTATTCACATATTCCATTCTCACTTCTTTATCTTGTACTAGCTCTCTCAATTAATGATACTTGATAGAAATATGCCTAGTCTTTGTGTGCATCACTGGATTCTTTGATATATTGATAGAACTTGTGTTATCATAGGAAATAATAATTGGCTCAGTGATTTCCTCTTTCATTCCTTTCAATAATTCCTTGATCCATACCAAATTTGAACAATTCACTATAGTTTCTACATACTCAGCTTCTGCTGTAGATTGGGAAATGCAGTTTTGTTTCTTGCTTGTCTAGGAGACTAATCTCTTTCCTAGAAAGAATGCTCCACCACTTGTACTTTTCTTATCATTAAAATTTCCAACCCAATCTGCATCAATTTAGACTCTTAGTTCAAATTTCTTAGTCTTCTTGTAGTATAATCCATAATCCTATATCCCTTTCAGATATCTCAGTATTCTCTTCACTACCATCATATGATTTTCCTTAGGATTAGAAGAAAATCTTGCCACAATTCCAACTCCTAGGGCTATATCTGATCTACTACGGATAACATATTGTAGCTTTCCAATCATAGATCTATATAGGGTTTGATTCACTTCAACAGTATCATCAGTTTTAGATAGTTTCTATTTGGTAGCCATAGGAGTATTTACTAGTTTGGAGTCCTCCATATCAAAAATTTTCAGTATCTCTTTGACATATTTAGATTGGTTGATAAAGATACCTTTCTCCATTTGATAAACTTCTAATCCAAAAAATAATTTTATCTCACCAAACATAGACATTTCAAACTAAGTTTGCATCTCATTTGAAAATTTATGACATAGTGCATCTTGTCCTCCAAATATGATATCATCAACAAAAATTTCAGCTAACAAAATCCCTTTACCTTCTTCAATTTTCATATACAGATTGTTGTTGTCATTTGTTTTTGCAAATCCAATCTTTATCAAATAATTGTGCAGTCTTTCATACCATGCTCTTGGATCTTTCTTCAATCCATACAATGCCTTGTTCAATTTGCAAACCATATTTTTCTTTCTCGGGTCAACAAATTCTTCAAGTTGTTCAATGTATACTTCTTCTAATATACCATTTAGAAATGCAGATTTGACATCTATCTGATATGCTTTGAAATTTTTATATGCAACATATGCAAGTAGAGTCCTTACTCCTAATCTTTCTATAGGGGAAAATGTTTCCCCATAGTCTATTCCTTCTTCTTGTGCATAACTCTTGCATACCAATCTTGCCTTGTTTCTTGTGACTTGTCCATGTTCATTTAGCTTATTTATGTATACCCATTTTGTTCCAATAACATTCTTATCTTCTGGTCTTGGTACTAGAGTCTAGGTATCATTCTTTTCTATCTGATCAATTTCTTCATTCATAGCTTGTATCTAGTCATCATTCTCTAAAGCATCTTTTACAGTTTTAGGCTCAAAATCACATAATAAACATGTAGGGTCTTTCAACTTACTTCTTGTCAAGACTCCAGATTCTTTATCTGGAATGATTTTCTCAAGCTTATGATGTCTTCTTACATACTGTGCCAATGTAGGTTTGGATTTCTTTTCTCCTTGATCTTCAGGTTCATCATGCAAATTATCAGCTTCATCTTCTACTTTCTTGGCAGCACTCTCCTTATGCTTGACATTGCTTATCTATGACTCTATATCTAGTTCAAGTGTGTCACTTGCCTCTCCTTCCATGTACACAAAATATATGTAATCTTTAGGTTCTCATTTTCCCTCTAGTTCATTCTTTTTTGCATATTCATCAACTCTCACATTTTCACTTTCCACAACTTTGTTAGTGTTAGAATTCAAACACTTATAAGCTTTGCTCTTAGTGTAATAACATAGGAATATGCCTTCATCACTTTTTGTATCAAATTTTCCATTCCTATTATCATTTAGTATATAGCATTTACTCCCAAAAATTCTAAAATACTTCACATTAGGTGCATATCCATACTATAACTCATAAGGTGTAGCATTTGTACCTTTCTTGATTTGTACTTAGTTTAAGGTATAAAAAGTTGTAATTATAGCTTCTCTCCAGTATTTTTGTGCAACATTCTTCTCAATCATCAGTGTTTTTTTACAATCCATAATTGACCTATTTCTTCTCTCTGCTATGCCATTCTATGGAGGTGTTCTTGGTGCAGACATCTATCTCTTGATTCCTCTATCATTGCAAAACAAATTGAACTCATTTGATATAAACTCTCCACCTCATTTAGATCTCAAACATTTTAGGCTTCTACCTATTTCTTTTTCAACTTTTACCAAATACCACTTAAATAACTGAAATGCATCAGATTTTTCTTTCAAAAATATTACAGTCATCATCCTAGTGTAGTCATCAACAAACAAAATAAAGTACTTATCACCACAATAACTTTGTACACCCATAGGTCCACAAAGGTTAGTATGAACCAATTCCAAAATATTTTCAGAAGTATGCGTCTTTCTCTTAAAACTAGACTTTGTTATTTTTCCCAATTGACACTATTTACACATCACATTATCAAGTTTATTCAATCTCGGCAAACCTCTAACTTTCTTATTTTTACTAATATTTACCAGATTGTCAAAATTCACATGACACAGCCTCTTATGCCATAACCATAAATCATAAAATTGTGCAAATAAACATGTTTCTTCAGATAGGTCTAGATAGAACAAGTTATCACTTGTCTATTCTCCACTTCCAATTAGTTCACCAATGGCATCAAATATTTTAGCCTTCCTATGATGAAACTCCACTCGGTAACTAGTACTGTTCAACTGTGCAACACTCAAAAAATTATAGTTAAGACCTTCAACCCAATAATCATTTTCACATGTGATCTTATCAGTCAACTTAATTGATCCTTTACCTCTTATAGGACACAGTGCATCATTACCAAACTTAACACTTCTACCTTTGTAATGATCTAGGGTTTCAAATTTACTTTTGTCACTAGTCATGTCAAGTGAGAAACCACTATCAATAATCCATTTATCACCTTTACTTACATAAGAAATAAGTGCAGTTCTCTTATCTTCATCAGAATCATCTTTCATAGCAACATAAACTACTTCAATATCACATTCATTAGATTCACTAGTGTCACTGTCAATTTCTTCTTCAACAATATAACATGATTTCTTACCTCTATCTTTGTAGTCTTTGTACCTTCGGTGATCTCTTGCATTGTTCTTATCCTTGTACTTTCTTTCCCTTCTCTCATCCCTGTTAGTCCTGTCAAGACATATTACTACAATATGGCCAGCTTTGTTACATGAAAAATAGATTATAGGAAGTTTACCTTTATATTTCCCTTTTCCTCTTTTTAGTCTTCTAGCCATGAGTGCCTCAAGATCATCTAGTTCCTCATCATAAGTGTCACTATCACTATCACTGTCACTATCACTTTTGACACATTTTTCTTTTTCTCTCTTAGACTTATGAAAAACTATTTGTGACTTGAATGTAGATTCAACATTAGGAACAATGTAGTTATCATAGTTAGATAGCTCAAAAGTAGTAAGCTTACCAACAAGACTTTCCAAAGTTAGAACATTACCAGGTTACATCTTGATTCTTGAATTGTAGAAATTCTGATAGCATAGATAGGCAGAAAAGTTCTCAATACCTTACCAATAATAGTCTCATCATCAATGATTCCATTAAATCCTCTAATAGCATTCACTATCTCCTTAATTCTACTAGAGTACTTAGCAATATTTTCACCTTCTTTCATTTTCATTTAAGTAAACTCACCTCTCAATCTTTCATCTTTTTCTCTTAGTACATTTGTATCACCACCATAGATAGTTGCAAGAGTATCCCACATTTTCTTTGTAGTAGTGTAGTCTTTGATATCTTCAAATTCAAGATAGCTTAAGGAAGATGCAATCTCCAACATTTCTTGATTTTTTTCTTGTTTTGCTTTCATCTCATCAATAGTCAAAGGTGTAGTAGGTATAACATATTCATGTTCCACATAGTACTTCATCGAATCACCAATACTAGCTAGATGCAATTTCATCAGACTTTTCCATGTAGGGAAGTTCCCTTTTTTCAACTTAGGTACCTCCTTTTTATACATCTTTATCATTAGCTTCAAGTACCTTTAAAATTTTCTCTATAAGAACCAACAACTCTAATACCAATTGTTAGAATTATTTAGAAAAATAGAGAGGGGGGGTGAATCCTTTGTTCTCAGGTCTAGATGTACCAATTGAACTTTCTACCACTTAAACAATCTCATATCTAATCACCAACACAACTCGGTCTCTAAAGTATATATCAGAAACATATAACATGCAATCCACTATCCAAAAGTAATTAACTTGCTAAATATAACCACATTCACATCAAAACATTCACACAAGTATAACACTAGGATTTGTAGTGGAAACCCAACCTGGGAAAAACCACTTTGTAACATGATACTGATATTTCACTCTTCTGAAGTGAGCTCTATGAAAAGCCAAACTTGTTAAAGGTTTAAAAACACACTGTTAGGTGTGACCCTATTAAAGGATTTAAACACTCTATCAAAAGTGACTTTGCAAATATAGATCCACTTTGCACATATATGTTGATTTACTGATTGAGCTTCATTTCCATCTCCATCACTGATCTACTCAGAATTGGCTTCAAGAAATCACAACTCTATTTATCTCCTTCACAATTTCACCTTTAGCCTTCTGCTTACACTTATCAGTCAATAACATCAACAACTTTAGCCTTTGTTGTAACCTCACAATTAGGTTTTCCTTTATACCTCTTCAATTAGGTAGATCCATCATTTGAAGCTTAATCTCCTCCATAGATCTTAGGTTTAGGTCAGATTCATCAAATCCTTACATCATTTATGTTCTTCATCCTTCCTTCTAGATACATCTTTAAAATTCTCTTTGAATCCATAATAAAATGATTTACCATGCATTAAATACTCCATACAATAAATTAATAAAATCAACATGATTTACATATCCCAAGAATTCAACTAAGTCAGTTGGGAATCTCAATTCTTTCTCCAAATGTAAATTACTGATACTCGGTCAATACCATGTTCATCACCTCGGTCATCACTATATATCTTGGTCATCTCTACAAATTGTCTTCCTTGGCTAACACTTTCATTTCTCGGTAATTTCTTGTCCCTCGGCATAAAATGATGTTCGGTCAACACTAAATTTACTCGGCACTAACATCACTCGGCTTAAACTAGATTTCTTCACTTTTGCTTAGTTAAGCCTACTTCCTTAGTCTTTCTTCTTACTTAGATAAACAATACATTATCTTATCAATGTGCTAAATTATCAAGTACCCATTGAAGTATCAAATAACTCAACCTTTCCTTAGGTTCTCTTGTTATCTCCTTGACCTAATCCTCTTCATCAATCAATAGATATGGTACTCTCCTAGATAGCAACTGTCTTACTAGTTAAGGTTTGACATCAATGACAATATAATAATTGTTTCAATTGTAGTTTCCAACAAAACCAGCTAACAGAGCTCATCTATATCAAAGATCAACAAACTCTCAACAACCTAGTAGACCACAAAAACTTGCACATTCACTAGCTAATGTAACACCCCATCACCAACAACCTTATTTTGTTTTACATCCATCATGGACTAAATAAAAGTAAGTCCCTCTTGACATTTCCCACATATCTAGGACTAATTACTATCCCCCACGATCGCCCAACTATACCACATACAAGAAGACATGCAACAACCTCCCACATTTCCAATGCCACATCAACCACCAACAAAGACCCCTACCCAGAGCTTCCAATAACCATTTGGCACATGGCATCTGCAACAAACACATCAGTGAACCAGTAATTTTCTAACTTTTTTCTGCATTTTGCAGCAATTTGATGACCATGTGCATGTCACAAGTGGCATTTTTTATTTTGATTTGATGATCACTAAGATGTCAAATTTAATCATGTGTTTGCATCATTTGTTTGATATTTGAAATTGGACGGTCATTTAACTATCATAACTCATTTTTTTATTTTATTGCGATGGTCATTTGACCATCAAATTTAAAATGTTAGTTTTTCTGATGTTATTAAAGGTTGATTTTTTCTACCCTTCACCATTTGTAGTTTTGATTTGGCAATCAGACTTTGAGAGGCCATAACTTGGTCATCAAGGAACCTTTTTTTGTGTGATTTTTTTATAGTTTGGCTAGAATTTTCTAAACTTTTAAGTGGTGTTGTTATTTTCTAGTTTTGGTGTATGAAATTTACAAAAATTGCAATTTTTGGCGACTATACCTATATACACCCTAAATTGGTCAAGAAAAATCAAAGCAAGCAATTGAAACCAAAGCATGAACGAAATGATAATAAAAGCCAAGAGGACTAATTTAATTTAAAAAGATCAAAAAATTATGTAATTTATTTTAATTAATTAGTTGTATAGATAACTAAATCTAATCTAGCCCAGTCAATGGGAGACATGGCTAAATTAATTCAGTTAAATCAATTACTAAAAGTAATTTCAAATGTTTTTTCAAATTAAGATGAAGTTGTCAAATGCAAGTTGCTAATGTATATGTGTTTAAATGTTATTATAGATTTCTCATTGTTATATATATATGGTTTATTCTTGAGCTACTGATATTTTGATCAAGTGCACGAGAAATTGACCATGGTTTTAAATGTGAGGAATCAAGGATGGATCAATGTGAATTCCATGTAAATCCAAGGTTAACTCTATGTAGAGATGTAACCTTATTGTTATGTGTTTCATTTAGTAAGTGTGATGTATGGATGTATTGCATTTTTGTAAATTGTAAATATGCCTTATCTAGTTGGCATGCCATATGTAGTTTTATGTGATGTGTTTGTGTCATGTCAATTGACACTTGTACATATGAGTTTTCATGACTTTAAGTGATGCAAGAGCATCCTGGGTGTAAGAGCAATCTTGCATCACCCAAAAAAAAATAAAAAATTATGTTTTTGTATTCAATAAGGGCTATCTTGTGCAGAGCTGCTATTTATGGAAACTTGCTATTTTTAGTAAGTTGGTCTTACGATCTCAGAATGTTTTGATTTTACATGTGGAGGTTCATCTCAGTCATATCAGCCTGCCAGCAAAGTTTCATGGCTAGATCAGGTCTAGTTTTAAAGATATTGAAGATTTTCGGTATTGGCAGTAGGGTACAGAAACTTTGAACTCAGTTTTGAAGGCTTTAGAGGCCCTGGATGAGGTCAAAAATTTGGGTGATGGGCACTTTCCTGGGTCAAGCCTATAGAGCACTTTGCGGCATTTCTAAAATGGGGTTATAATAGTCAATCAGGTCAACTAGTGATGACTTATGGTCTCCGAAAGTCAAGCCACCTGAAATGGCTAAAAATATTTTTTTCTTCAAAATTTCTATTCAGGTTTCAAAAGTTATTTTGAGCTGAATTTGATGTAATAAATTGAAAAATAAAATAATTCTAGGTTTGGTTGGCCCTTAGGGCTAAATTTCTGGAACCTTCTCGGGCGATGGAAAATGCCTATATAAAGAAGGCCCGTAGTGTTGTCTAGGGTAGTTCTAGGTAGTAGATCTGAGTAATAATTCAAGGCTTTGTCCTACAGAATATTGTAAGGGAATGCCCATGTGGCTTTGCATATTGTAATTCTGAAAGTTTGTAATTCCACATTTGTGGAGATAATAAGAAGCCAATTTTCTGTTCTTGCATATTGTTGTTGTTTCTCTATTTTTGTTATGTGTTTGTGGTATTAAGGGGAGCACCCTTCATCATTAAGTGAGTTAATTTGGATTAGATTCTTACACTAGGGTCACCTTGTAGTGTTCTGATGTAGAGTTGCTAGTTTGAGGAGTCAAGATAGGAGTCCCATCATGCAAACCCGTAGGTTAACTCTTAAAGGGTTTTTGAGGGTTTAAATAGAGTCATAGGGGATGGTCAGGGTTTAATTTAGCTATTTGTATAGGTGTACTATGGGTTAGGGGTTAATTTTTGACCAAAAATGTCCAAAAATCAATTACGGCCTTCCAAAAAGTACCATTTTAGAGAGTGGTGAAATTGATAGGATGTGAAGCCCGTCTATTTCTCCCCATTTTTGGTCTATCTCTCATTTATGAAAGGAGACAAGATGGAAGTGAAGGACTCAAAAGTACCATCTCATTAAGATGGGTAGGTAGAAGGTTGGTGGGGAGTTCCCTTTTAGTTGAAATTTAGAGGAGTTTGAGGGATGATTGCCCAATCTCCAAACTTGGAGACTTCTACTTGAATTAGTGAGATTTGGCCAAGGAAGAAAAATCTAAGGAAGGAAAAATTTCATCCTCAACTTTACTCTTGTCATTGCTTGGAGCAAGGTTGGTGCTCCTATCATGGAAGACCTTGTGTTTATGTTATATGTGTATGCTTTTGTAAATCATGTAGTATGTGAATCTTTGTATTCCTTTAAAGTTTGTTCAAGGTTTCTTTCTTGTTTTTTCTTTCTTGGTACATGTTTGTTTTTGGGTGTGCAAGGATATACTCACCCTTGGGAGGGAAGAGTGCCTTGAGGATGAAGGGTTGGTGATAAAGAGGGCATCAATGGGATTTTTTAAAATCTATACGTACTTTGTTATATTTCTTAAATCTATATGGAAGACATCTAAAAACCTGCATATCATCCTTTATTTCTCTATAAACATCTATTCGAGGCTCACAATCCTTTGATATTGTGAAACCAATAGTATTCACCATAATATAATAACATCAACTATATCTTAAATTCCATACTAAATCACTGCTTCATCTCACCCATATCCACTAATAGTAAAAAATCATATAGATCATTCGCTGGGCTCATCAAAGCACGAACCTGCATTCTGAGATAGTTTGCCACCTTTTCCCCCACTACGAAGACCGAACTGCATGATGAATAGAGTGTGTTGATCTTTTGTCTCTCTCTTTATAAATGATATCCCATATCTTTTGGGCTACACCAAATACAAGTAACTCTAGGCACACATACTTCTCCCTCTTGGGTCTCTTTCAAAATGATTGTAGGCACCTTATCTCTCAGGCTCCACACAGCTTAGACAAACTTAATAACCAATCTTGATAGAATTGAATGGTTCAAAAATAGCCTAAGACTTGTGTAATGGTTCTTTAAACTATTTCAAAATTTAAATTCAGTCAATAATGAATCCTCAATTTTTTTTTTGAATCATTTCTTTGTCACAATAAATCATTTCCCCATCCCATTCGGGACTATTATAACAAAACCATCACCTAAACAAAACAACATATTGAATATTACTTTGGCAATAGCAAGAAAGAACCTGATTCATATCGTTGTCACATTCTTTCATCTAAAACCCAAAACATATAAACATATCAAACTCTAGTAACAACAAACTCTCAAAACCCGATTTTCATCCAAACATTAACATAGATCTTTGAAACTGAATTGCAGGGAAAATTAATAATAAAGAAAAGGAGATGACCCAAAGAAAATTTGTAAAAACCATTTGATCAAAAGAAAATACATTGAAATACAACTTGCAAACATATTAAATGACTGGCTCTTTGGCTGAAGGCCAGAGAGCTCGATCCTTTTTTCCCCCAATTCTACTCTATCTCCTTAATCTATTCTCCTCGACTCTCTCCTCCTTTGATTAAAATTATGTCCATTTAAAGACAATCTTGGATAGTTACAAAACTGTTCATCTACCCCATGACCATTCACATTCAATTTTGATGAAAGATTACAAAGCTCATCTATACCCTTTTTGGTTACATTAAAATATAATTTAATAAATGAAAAATGATTTACTAATATTCTAAAATCAGTATTCTGATATTCTAATAATGATCAAAAATTGAGGTGCCCCTGCACCATACTCCTAAACTTTAAAATTTTCCATGTCCCATGGAAACGTTTTGGTGAGATTCTGCAACAATCTTTTGACTCTTTCTCTTCACTCAATTGATGCCTCTGCTACTTCCTCTATCTCTTTCAATTGTGACCCCTATTAATGGAGTTTATACTGGTCACCTTCAAGGTGCTTCTCCCATTCCACAGTCCAATTGTCCATGCTACCACAACACCACATCCTCTGTCCCTCACCTAGGAGTCTCTTCATGCCTCTCTCCCCAATCTATCGGTGACACACAAGACAACCTCCTATATATGGTCCCTTGGTAGACCTTTCTTGTCCACCCACTGCAGCTGAATGAACCGACACCAAATCTGTAACCAAAAACTTCATAACGAGAATCCAAAATAAACCCACTACTACCTGGTGTAGATTATCTTCTATCCACATGCTCAGAATCTTCTAAGCTCTGATACCACTTGATGCAAAGGGCATCAATGGGATTTTTTTAAATCTGCATGTACTTTGTTATCTTTCTTAAATCTATATGGAAGACATCTGAAAACCTGCATATCATCCTTTATTTCTCTATAAACATCTATTCAAGGCTCACAATCCTTTGATATTCCAAAACCAATAGTATTCACCATAATATAATAACATTAATTATATCTTAAATTCCATACTAAATTGCTGCTTCATCTCACCCATATCCACCAATAGTTAAAAATCATATAGATCATTCACGGGGCTCATCAAAGCACAAACTTGCATGCTAAGAGAGTTCACCACCTTTTCTCCCACTACGAAGACCGAACCACATGATGAATAGAATGTGTTGATCTTTCATCTCTCACTTTAGAAATGATATCCCATATCTTTCAAGCTACACCAAATATAAGTAACTCTGTGTACACATACTTCTCCCTCTTGGGTCTCTTTCAAAATGGATGTAGGCACCTTATCTCCTGGGCTCCATGTGGCTTGGAAAGACTTAATAACCAGTCCCGATAGCATTGAATGGTTCAAAATTAGCCTAAGAATTATGTAATAGTTCTTTAAACTATTTCAGAATTTAAATTCTGTTAATAATGAATCCTTGGTTTTTTTTTTGAATCATTTCTTTATCACAATAAACCATTTCCCCATCCCAATCGAGACTATTATAACAAAACCGTCACCTAAACAAAATAGAATATTGAATATTACTTTGGCAATAACAAGAAAGAACCTGATTCATATCATTGTCACATTCTTTCATCTAAAACCCAAAACATAGAAACATATCAAACTCCAATAACAACAAACTCTCAAAACCCGATTTTCATCCAAACATTAACATAGATCTTCAAAACTGAATTGCAGGGGAAATTAATAATAAAGAAAAGGAGATGACCCAAAGAAATTTTGTGAAAACCATTTGATCAAAAGATAATACATTGAAATACAACTTGCAAATATATTATGATTGGTTCTCTGGCTGAAGGCCAGAGAGTTCGATCCTTTTTCCCCCAATTCTACTCTATCTCCTTAATCTACTCTCCTCGACTCTCTCCTCCTTCAATTACAATT